>NEWO01000726.1:275642-300302 GCA_003013225.1 Phalaenopsis aphrodite
GTTCTCTGGATCATAAATCACAGTGGAGATCAAAAATCAAGTCATTTAAATGTTTATATTTTTCAAAATTAATTATCTTAGTGATTTAGTATTTGGAAAATTTAAGAATGTTTTAAATGACTTGACCCATGAAATTATTTTCAAAGGTTTCTCTGGTCATGGTAGATCTTCCAAAATTTTCTTGGGATTCAATAACCAATATACTAATTTCCATGATTATTTTAAGGAAGTGATGTGAAATAACTTGAAAATATAGATATCTAAATAGGGACCTCATGTGACTTTGAAAAAATCAGAGAATGTTCCCCCTTACAGAGGCTACATTATGTTAAAATTTCAGGCCAAGGTGATGTGTTAATATGCATGAAGAATCAAATGATCCAAATTGTATTTAATTAATTAAAAATATTTTATGCATCAAATGGATTTAAAAATTATTTCACATTATTCTCCTCTGTTCACTAAGCAAGATGGTATTTTTATTTTATTTTTGTGATTTCTCTACACAAAGTTATGTATTTTTGAAGTTAAGGGTATTTAAATAAATAATAAAAAGCCCTATTTATCATGTTAAGGGAATCCATCACAACAATTTAATGGAAATGTGCTTGGATTTGGCAAAGATATCTTAAGCATGTGCATTTTTGGCAATAAGATCCCTTAATTTGAGGGACCTTTGGTCCATGGCTTGATTTAGGTGGTTTCATGGTGTTTGGACTGCTCACTAAGTCCAACTAATGGCTGTGGTGGAGTTAATTTGGTGGCTTTAAGGTGGTTAGGTCACATTTAGTGTTTGGGTCTAAGTGGGTGCAAATGACGAAAACTTGGGTTTGGGCTAGTTCAGCCACGTCAATTAGCCCAAATAATTGTTGCATTTAGTTTAGATGATCATAAGAAACAACTTTGGTGAAGGATGGAAATGTTTTTGAGTTCAATTGAAAGGTTAATTTGAAGGAATTTTGAACTTTAATCAATTTGGTCATGTTGGGCTA
Source organism: Phalaenopsis aphrodite (assembly GCA_003013225.1). Classification (NCBI taxonomy): domain Eukaryota; kingdom Viridiplantae; phylum Streptophyta; class Magnoliopsida; order Asparagales; family Orchidaceae; genus Phalaenopsis; species Phalaenopsis aphrodite. Next base: position 276,635 of record NEWO01000726.1, read on the forward strand.
GGCTTGGGTTAGCCTTGGGATAAGTCCAAATTGATTATTGTAAATGGTCAATAGGGACCTCATGAAGAGTTTCCAACATGAATTGGATGTCAATTCATGAAGAGTTTCCAACATGAGTTGGATACCATGAAATCAAGCTTAAGTAAATGGAGAATCAAAATAAGCTCGGGAGGAGGAGAAGTTTTACACCTATGCTCTGAGAAGGGAGGCTTCAATCAGAGGTGCTCGACACATTTGTTGGGGTCTAAGGAGACTAGGGATTGATTCCCTGACCTTGGTGTAAGGTCTAGGTATGAATTTGACCAAGCTCAATTTCAGGTGTTGGTCTAGAGTTATGGTAGAGGCTCTGTGGAAGGGGGATTTTATGGGGCTTTGGCTTCTTTCACTCTTTTGACGGTTTGGGCACAAGAAATTGAAGTTTGGTGGAGTGTGGAGGTGTATTAGGTTCTTTCCTGGTTTCTGGCAAGGTTTTAAGCTCAAAATTGAGCTCCGGCAATAGGAATGGGTGAGGGGAAATGGTTGGAATGCACTGAGGGGATCTTAGGGAAGCTTTGTGTGAAGTTTGGAGAGGCCTCTCTGAGAAATTTTTAGCACACCTCCCATGGTCATGGAAGGTGATTTTTTATAAAAAAGGCCATGGGGTGGTTCTCAGGGCATAAGTTTGGGTGCGTTGTGGTGCTTAGGTGGAGGGCAGAGCAGCTCCATCATTTGATTTGGATGAGCTGGCTTCCAGGATTGATTTGCGTGAGGTTCCATGGGAGTGGCTCTCAATTTTGGGCTTTTTCGGCCACTAGGCTAGACGACCGGCCAGAGGGAGGTGGCTAGGAGCTCAGGGAACCTAGAGAAATCCATCACAGCAATTTAATGCAAATGTGCTTGGATTTGGCAAAAATATCTTAAGCATGTGCATTTTTGGCAATAAGATCCCTTAATTTGGGGGAAATTTGGTCCATGTCTTGATTTAGGTGGTTTCATAGTGTTTGGACTGGTCACTAAGTCCAACTAATGGCTGTGGTGGACTTAATTTGGTGGCTTTAAGGTGGTTAGGTCACATTTAGTGTATGAGTCCAAGTGGCTGCAAATGACCAAAACTTGGGTTTGGGCTAGATCAGCTATGTCAATTAGCCCAAATAATTGTTGCATTTGGTGTAGATGATCATAAGGAACAACTTTGGTGAAGGATGGAAGTGTTTTTGAGTTCAATTGAAAGGTCAATTTGAAGAAATTTTGAACTTTAATCAATTTGGTCATGTTGGGCTAGGCTTGGGTCTAGCTTGGGTTAGCCTTGGGATAAGTCCAAATTGATTATTGTAAATGATCAATAGGGACCTCATGAAGAGTTTCCAACATGAATTGGATGCCAATTGGGAGGTTAAGGCAATCAATTGGGTGAAATTTGGGGACTTAGCCAATTCGGGACTAAGTTTGGGAATTTTGGATTTAGGCCAAAATCAAATGGATTTGAGACTTCACCAATGACAATTGATGGTTGAATTTGATGTATAGGAATGTCATAAAGATGTTGCAACATTAATTGAGGCCAATTTACTAGGCTATGGGTTCAATTTGGTGAGATTAGGTCATATGGTCAAAATTGGGGTTTTGACCCAAATCAGAATTGGGTTCAAATCATGGACCAATTGAGCTTGGATTTGGTTTAGTTTAGTCATAGCAAAAGTGAATTTGAGTTTAGGATTTTAATTGGGGTCAATTGAGACCCAATTGATGGACATTTGAGTTGGATTTGGGGAAATTTGAGGCTTTAAAGGGCAATTTGGGGATTTTGGTTAATGATGGTAAAATTGGTCAAATTGGGTTTTGTGGTAGTTGAGAGAAATTAAATTGGGAGTATTTGGAATTTATTGGGATTTTCTCGAAATTTTTGGAATTTTGAGTCCAAGAGGGGTATTTTGGTGATTTGGGGGTGTTTTTATGGGTAAAAGGCCGAGATGGGTGTTGGTCTGGAGTTTCCCCCACATTGACCCACCTACTAAGTTTTTGGAGGTTGAGACCAACATGTGGAACTTCAGGCTAAGTGGAGAAGGGTTGAATTTCTAATGGTGAGGGTTTCATGTCTAGTCTCTAGGAATAGTTAATAGGAAAAGTCCTATGGCAAGACCCTAGGCTATTAAAGAGGAGAAACTAAACCTCAACCAAAATTAAGGTCAACAGGCCTCCTAGTGTTAGCAATGAACATTGGCTAATTTGGTGTTTTTCCCCTTACAATGCTGCCAAAAAGTCCTCTTTTTTGTGCAACGTTTGTCCATGATAATGTATCTCTATAAATAACCAAGGGTTACTTCGAACAATCGTTCAATATTTGGTCAATTTAAATGGATTTTCTAGAAGGGTAGTTATTGGAACTATAGCGCTAATCTAGGTACTATAGCATCTGTTACCAACATCTATGGCGTTATAGCGACGCTATGGTGTCATACCATTTTGCACCACTTTTGCTCATTTTTCCCTTCTTTTCTCCAAATGTCCATAACATGTACTTGAAACAAAAAACATGCAAAATACCTTCCTTTAAAGTGCAATATCACTAAAAATATGCATAAAATGATCATAAAATATGCATTAAAAATAATTAATTTTAAGGTGGATCTTTCCCCTAAATTTAAACGTCACTTGTCCTCAAGTAACTCCTTTGTACTATGTAAAAATTATAACCTGTGGAAGTGAGTAACTTAGAGATTTCTATAGTTTTTGTTTTATAAATGAGATAGTAAAACTTTAGAAAACTTTTTAATAACTCAGTTAAAACTAAAATTTAAGAATATCTAGTAATCAAGTCTAAGCGTTCTGATTTTCTATTCATTTCAAAAATCATTGTAATTTGGTCATGTTTTGAATACTTAGAAGAATTACAATAAAAAGAACTTCATAAAAATGTTATTAGTAAAAATGTTAATACTTTAAGCCTTAACTTAGAAATATAATTAAGTTTTTCTTAAGATGATTCAAGTGGAACTAATTTTTGATTACGTATCTCCTCAAGCTTCTCCTCACACTTTTCCATTCTTTCTCTTCTCATTTTTTCTTTTTTCTTCAGATTTTTCTTTTCTTTTTCATTAAGATCTTTTTCAATCATTTCCTTTTTATTTCATGTCAAGTGTGGATTACTATATCTGGCCTTTAATGATTTTGAACTACTCCATTCTCTTCTTAAGGATAAAAACTTTCCACATTACCTTATTTCGACAAAATTGTATTATCTTTGAAAAGGATATTTCATAAAGTTTCAATTCTTTTTTTTAAATAAAACTCTCAAATACTTAACAATTCTAAAAGTACAATTTTCTTTACTTAAAATAGTAAAAAACACAATATTATCCTCTCAGAAAGAAAAATTGTAAAGTTTAGAAACATAATAGTACATGTACAGTGAAAAAGACAAGTGAAATTAACATGTTTAAAAATAAAAAGATTATTCTAGCATTTACATTGAAGCAAAGATAAAAAATTAAAAACATAATAACAATTTAGTAAAATAAACATAACTTTAACAGTTTTCACAGATGTAAATTTAAACATTCTAGCAAACATACAACAAACTAACTATATAAAGTCTATACATAAAAATAGAAAGTTAAACACAACAATACAAATAGGAAACAATACACATCATCAGCTCCTTCAACATCTTCATAATCATTATCATCATCAAAGGCTACATCATCCTCCATATCATTAGGTTTATAAGACATATGTTTTAGGCAAGTAGGAAATACTACCGAGTAGTCACCCCTTAAGAAATTCTCCAACGGCTCATGATAAGTAATATCATAATCCACTCTTCTCTACATATACTGATCATTATAACTAAGATGACTTTCAAAACACTTATGCTAATTTTGTAATATTAAGATATCTCCTTGTTGAATGTATAATTCTTCCATCAGACTATCAAGTGAAGAAGTTTCAGATGTAGAACGTCAAGAAGTGGAAGCCGAAGCTGAAGTAGTAGGAATATCAGAGCCTCTACTTCTAGATCTTACTCTAGTATGCTTTCCATACATCTCCAAATTATTCTTTCCAGTAGGCTTATGAGATGGTAAAACTTCTTCCCAACTCTCATACTTAACTCCGGATTGAACACACAAGGTAGTAATAAGAGCAGGATAACCTATAACCCTAGTAATTCAGCCCCTCAAATAAAAAAAGGCATGTTATTGTAATATATAGATTCAATTTCAATTGATTTGTTAATTTTATTACATTAGTTCAATGTGGCTCTCTCTCAATATACCTCGCTGAAGTGATTAGTAGGAATCAACCTACCATAAATAAAATAATACTAGGCATGAGAATGAACATTTAACTTTGAGAAAGAAATGTTTACTCATCGTCCATACTTAATTTTCAATACTATATTAACATCATTAAAATATTGCATAAAATCATCCAATTCCTCCTCAGTATGTTGAAACTCATAATAGAAAAAAGTAGGAACACTATGCAGTTTGTAAATGTGATTGATCCGAGCAGAACTTATATTCACATATTTCCATCTCACATAAACTAAATCATCATATTCGTCAGGTAAATTTGTGTAGAACACTATAACCACCAAAATCACAGCAATGACAGTGAGATAGCCAAAAACTTTCCCACTGTCACATTGCAGTCATGCATTCTATTGTACCACCAGCATGAAGGAAACTTCATTCTGCAAACAATTTCTTAGATTGCAGATTATTGTACCAGTCATGAGCTTTCATGCTCGCCAATTTATCAGCATAAAAAACTCCCTTTCCTTTTCCTGTTTTCATCTTAAGAGCAACTACAAAAATATAGAAATTTCAAATAAAATTCCAATAAACAAAAAATATATGATTTTTAGGCTCTAACAAACACATTCTAACTAAATAATCATTCACCCATGGATTTCTCACAATTCCCACCAAGTTTTAAAATTTTTGGCCATACCCACGACGTGGAAGAAATCCATGGCAAAATAAAAAATTTCCAAAGCAAAGATGTAGATCTACCCAAAGTTGATGAAATATAGAGTTTAAAGTCCTTTATCCAAGTAAATAAATCACAAATCTAGGACCTAAAGGAGCAAAAATGCAAAATGTAGGAGAATAAGATGAACCGATGTCAAAAGTGGCGTCAACCGACGGTTCATCCCCTTAAACCTGCTCTCGGGTTGGCTCAGCACTATAGCGCCAAGGATTGTGCTATAGTGCCATTCATAAGCACGCAAAATTTAACCATTTTTATTTCATAACAGAGAACATAAAATCTAAAATGTTTAAAGTCCTATTTTCCCAATTTTAAGGCAATTTTTGGGCTTGACATCTTTCCAAAGTCTAACATTCAAATACTCAATTCATCATTTCAATCACATAAGGTCTTCACATAACAACAACACAGAATTGATTTTCTTTCATTAAAAATATTTTGAATACAAATGATGCAACAAATTCATAGATAAAAGCCAATACAACTCAAACACAACAACTATAAGTTCAAAAAGCATTAGCAAATACAACATCAACACACTACACTTAAGAACACATTACTAAAACAATTATCACTCTACAGAATCACTTTAGACCTCGTAGTGATCAGAGGTGTCAGTCTCCTATTCACCCACCAAACAATTCCAATTGTTGGAATGATAGAAAGGAGCGTGAGCAAAATTTGAAGTGAATTTCTCATTTATCCATTTTTTTGTGCTAAAAATTTTCACTTGACAATCTTGAGAACCACCAAAATTTTGAATTAGAGTTTCAACTGCCAATCAAACTGCTTATATTGGTGAAATAAGTTTTCAAGTATTGTGTGCAATTGAGAGATCTCACCTTCAATCTTCCCAATTTTTTCCATAAGTCACTCCAAACTCAATGCAAGATATCCGTTCAAATAAGTTTGAACATCCTAATGCACCATCTTCTTATCTTTAAATCTATCATTGTCATTGTTTTTTTTCTCCATGATCCTTTAAGTAGGAATTCATTTATCTACTCTCAAATCTCACCAAAATGCAAAGAGAAGTCACAGGAGCACTTCCCTTCCAATCCTCAGGCACTTTATAGAGAAAAAGAGAGAAGAAAAAAAAATTTTGGTGGTTTTAAGGAGTTACTCAAACTGTGGCGCTATAGTGTCAGATCTGGCATATAACATCTGGCCAAATTTCTTAAATTCCAAATTTATTTCATTCAGTATTCAATTCCATTCATATATTAATGTTTTGTACCCACATAATCATTTAAGTCTCCAACTTACATAAAAGACTTCATCACAATGAAAATCAACAATTAAGTCAATCACACCGTAAACTATGGGTTGCCTCCCAGAAAGTGTTTGGTTTAGTGTCGTGAGCCCGGCATATCCAATGTTTTAAACAAGTTGACCCAACATTATAATCTCCTCAAATGTAGGACTATCTTCATCTATATAAGCTTTTAAAATATGTCCATTTACCTTATTTATCATTCCAGTCTTAAGATCTTAAATATCAACAGCTCTATTTTGATAAACTTTTACCACATTAAATGGTCATGAACACCTGGACTTACATTTTCCGAGGAAATAATTTCAATCTTGAACTGTATAATAGAACTTATTGTCCAGGCTTGAAATGCTTTTTCAGAATTCCTTGATCATGCCTTATTTTCATTCTCTTTATAAATTCTCATATTTTCATATAATTCATTCATAATATCTTCAAGCTCACTTAATTGCAAAAATGATTGTTCTCTAGCTTCTTTCATATTATAATTAAACACTTTTATTGCCAAATAAGCTTTATGCTCGAATTTAATAGGTAAATGACAAGCTTTTTCAAATATGAGTCTATATGGTGACATTCCTATATGAGCTTTGTAAGCAGTCCTATAAGCCCATTATGCAGAATCAAGTCCAGCAACCAATCTCTTCTATTAAAATTTACAGTCTTTTTCAATTTTCTTTTAATTTCTCAATTAGATACTTATGCCAAAATACTAGTCTAAGGATGATAAGCTGTGGCAACTCGATGTTTGATTCCATATTTTTTTAGTTACTATTTCAATTATTTTATTCTTAAAATGACTTCCCTCATCTGTAATGATTACTCTCAGCATTAGAAATCTTGTAAAAATATTTTTTCTAAAAAAAATTGCAACACTTTTAGCATCACATCTAGGTAAAGAAATTGCTTCAATCCATTTTGAAATATAATTCACAGCTATTAAAATATAATTTTTTTCAGAAGATGGTATAAATGGTCCCATAAAAACTAAACCCCAAACAACAAAATTTCAACTTCAAGAGTAAAATCTTGAGGCATTTTTTTTCATATAATAATATTTCCTACTCTTTCACTTCTATCACATGTTTTTATATAATAATTAATATACATAAATTGTGTAGGCCAATAAAATCTAGATTTCAAAATTTTAAATGCAGTTTTATCAACCCCAAAATGTCTTCCAAAATAAGATTTATCACACTTTTGTATAATCTCTTGGTTTTCTTCAATTGGTAAACATCTTCGAATATTTAAGTGCTTACATTGTTTATAAAAAAATGGTTATTTAGAATCATATATGAACTTTTAGTTTGATGTCTATCAAGTTCGTAAGGTAAAATGTTACTAACTAAATATATTACCACATCAGCACACCACGAAACTTGTCATTCATTTATTCCATATAAATATTCATCAGGAAAACTTTCATTAATTTCATCATTAAAACTATCATTTTTCTTTTCAATCCTCGACAAATGATCAAAAATTTGATTATCAATACCCTTCATATCCACAACTTGAAAGTCAACATTTTGCGTTAGAAGGAACAATCTAATTAATCATGGCTTTGCATCTTTTTTATCATTAAATACTTTCTAGCACAATGATCAATATGCACAATACATTTGGTTCCAATAAGGTAAGATCTAAATTTATCAAAATCATATGTTATAGCTAATAATTCCTTTTCACTAGCAGTGTAATTAAATTGAGTTTCCTTAAGTGTAATTAAATTGTCATAGTAAATAAATTTAAAAATTTTATCATACTTTTTCCCTAACACAGCCCCAATATCATAATCACTAGCATCACACATTAATTCAAAAGGTTTGATCTAATCATGTGAAATAATAATAGGTGGAGTGATTATTTTTTTTCAATAAATTAAAATCATTAATTCATCATCATTAAAAATCAAAACTAACATCTTTTTCCAATATTTGACATAAAGGCTTGGAAATATTTGAAAAATATTTAATATAATTCTTATAGAAACTAACATTTCCCAGAAAATTTCTTATTCCTCTAACATTCGTAGGGGGTGGGAATTTGACAATTATTTGATTTTTTTGGCTGTATCTACTTCCATTCTTTTCTCAGAAATCATATGTCCCAAAATAATTCCTCATACATCCATAAGTTGAAATTTTTCCCAATTAAGAAAAAATTTTCTTTCTTTATAGCGTTTTTAAACCCTCGTTAAATAATCTAAACAAGAATTGACAGAAGTTCCAAAAATTGAGAAATCATCCATAAAAACTTCAATTTTTTTCTGAAATAAATCACAGAAAGTTGACATCATATATTTTTCTAATGTTGTAAGTTCATTACATAATCCAGATGACATTCTCCTGAAACTAAATGTTCCATAAGGACTAGTAAATGTAGTTTTCTCTTGATCCTCAGGAGCAATAGATATTTCGTGGTATCCAGAATATCTATCCAAAAATAAAAAATAATGTTGCCCAGCTAGTCTATCCAACATTTGATATAGAAAATCTAGAGTAAAATGATTTTTCTTGTTGGCAACATTTAATATAATCTAATTGATACAGATTGGCCATCCATCAACTTGTCCTGTAGAATATAATTCATTCTTCTCATTTGCAACAATAGTCACTGCACCTTTCTTAAGAACACAATGAATAGGACTAACTCATGAACCATCTGAAATTGGGTAATTGATTCCAACATCCAACCATTTTAATATTGCCTTTTTAACAACCTCTTTCACTATAGTAATAATCATCTTTGAGGATCAATTCTAGTTTTATAATTGTCTTTAATTTAAATTTTGTGCATACAGATTGAAGGACTGATCCTTTAATATCAGTTAATTTCCATCCAAGAGCTTTCTTATGATTTTTCAATGTCTTTAATAACTTTCCTTCTTGTTTATCAGTCAAATCTGAGGATATAGTAATAAATAATATAGACGAGCTCCCCAAAAAATTTTACTTTAAATGACTAGGTAGAATTTTCATCTCATGTTTAGGAAGTTTTTCAATAGAAGGTATCAGAGGTTTACTTTTTTCCAATAATATCCAAAATTTCAAATTCATCCTGAACATAATTTAACTCCTCATTGATTTTCTCTTTTCAGCACTTTCAAAATATTTTTTAATTTTTAATTCTTTTAATACCAAAGTTACTTCTTCTTTTTGATCTAATATGACTACACATCTTTCTTGAAAATTAGTAACAATCATATATTCTATTATATCCATTATGTAACATTTACCATATTTTCCTTTATCGGGATATGTCATAGATTTAAGCACATTAAAAGTTACTTTCTGATCATTAACTTTCTTGGTTAATTCCCTATTTTGCCCATCTATCATTACACATCTAATAGTTAGCAAATGTCTCCCTAAAATAATAGGAATTTCTTTATCTTCTTTCATATCCAACACAATGAAATCAATAGGGAAGATAAATTTGTCCACGTTAACAAACTCATCTTCTATATCCCCTTTAGGATAAGTGCTAGATCGATCAATAAACTATAAGGTTACAGTAGTGTGAGAAATATCTCCTAAACTTAGTCTTCTAAATATAGATAATGACATGAGATTAATGCTTGCTCCCAAATCACATAAGGTTTTCCATAATATTTTTCTTTACTTGCATAGAGAAAGGTGAAACTATCTGGATCTTTGAGTTTTTAATGAAGCTTATTCTAAATTATTGCACTGCACTCTTTGCTAAGTGCAACAGTCTCATAATCTTCAAACTTATTTTTTTATGTAAAATTTCTTTCATTAAATTTAAATAACTTGGCATTTGTTCCATAGTATCTAAAAACGGAATATTAATTGTAAGCTTTTAAAATATCTCAAAAAATTTTGAAAATTGTTGATCAAGTTTGTTTGGTCTAAGTTTTTGAGGAAAAGGAGTTCCTTAAATCTTTTCCAAGCCTCATAAATTGACTCCCATTCATACTGAGTAAAAGAAGTGATATCATTTCTAGGTTTAGCAGTTTTTTAAGGTGGAAAATACTTAGCTAGGAATTTTTGTGCTAAATCTCCCCAAGTTTTAATAGATCTAAGAGCTAATGAATTTAACCACATGTTAGTTTTATCACTTAATGAGAAAAAAGAAGTCCAAGTCTGACGACATCAATTGATATACCATCATATTTAAATGTAGCACACAGTTCTAAAAACTTACAAATTGTAAATTTGGATCCTCATTTGGTGTTCCCCCCCAAACTATTTTTTTTCATTTTGTATTATTGCGGGTTTAGTTTCAAATGAGTTAACCGCTAAAGCAGGAGTTTGAATAATTAAGTGAATTTCATCAGTCGTAGGGTTGGCATAATCCGTTAAAGGTTTTTGTAAATTATGATGTTTGTTTTCACCAATTTTAATTTCAATATCATTGAGTGAAGTGTCCACCATATCTTGAAATTTATGAAGTCTCCCATGTTTTAAAAAATATTTTATAGTACATTTTAATTCAGAATCGTAGGACACTAATCCTTCATATCTCGAACTATGCATATAAATAATAAAACTCAAAAATAAAAATATCCCAAAAAAAAAACAAAATAGAATTTATAATAATATTTTTTTAGCTTTTTTAAATAATTTTTTTGATTTTTTTGATTTTTTGTTTTTCTAATTTTCTTAAAAAATATTTGATATTTTAATTTTTTTTTTATTTTTGGGTTTAAAAATTTTCAATAAAATAATATCAACAGCTAAAACAAAATTGCAAATAAAAAAGTTTACTTTCCAAATTTAAAAAGTATCAATAACTTATCACTGGCAATGATGTCAAATACTTGACCTGAGCCACAATTACTTGTATTTTTAATATCCAATATAATCCCAAAAAAATGACTTAATTTATATTCAGTAGCTAGTTCCCTTTCTTTATCCTTGAATATGGAAATTAATCTTGTGGGATGAGAATGATTTAAAGACTTCTTTTTACACTTAAAAATTGCGATGATATTTTCATTGAATCCTCATTTACTTTACAAATTGTCCACTTGTGAGGTTAAAATCCATTTAAAAACATAACAACCTTGGAGGACTATGATTTTACCCAACTATTGGATAATACACTTCATTCTAGGTAGTGTCATGGCGATCACCTAAGGGGGACTGCATATAAATAGGGAGATAAGTTTTGATAGGCATAAATATAGTTAGTTCTAGTGTGATAAGCTAGATTTTTATCAATTGTCTTAAGGTTTAGTGCTCTGATGCTGGGATTCAACCATCATAGTGGCATAGACTTAGGGGCATCTAGAGGTGAGAGGCTAGATAATTCTGATGTGGAATCGAGGTGTTAAGGAATCATCCTTAAGTTAGCCAATGTTCTTTGCTAGCACTAGGAGGGAGTAAACAATAAGGCATGCTTCTATTTTTCATAATACATCATTTTTATCATAAATCACTTGAATCCTAAATAGTTTAAAATCTTATTGCAAGGGGAAATGCTTTCTATGTTATCTAAACTCGTTGTTATATTTTGTTAAGCTATTACATTTAATTGATAATTTCTTTTTAACTCTTTAGTAGAAACTTTTAGTAAGAATATCATTATAGACCTCTTATCTGTTTAATTTCAATTTGAATAGAAACTTTGTAAGTTAATTTTAAGAGTTATCACTTTCCACGTGGGATCAATACTGAGGTTTTTATGGAAAAGCCTCTAATAATTGAAAAAAAAAATGTATACATGCGTAACACCCCTAGTGTGAAAAATTATTTTATAATTCATAAATCATTACATTTGTTCACACTAGTTGCTAGATTAAATTTGAGACATATTTTCTGACCAAATTTTGGAGATTAAAAATACATGTAATTGCGGGTCAAGTCAAGTTTTTGGCGTCAATGTCAGGGATTGCGATGGAACTTTTTGACATACAATTTTATTTGAATTGTAAATTTAAAAATTAGAAATAAAAAAAAACATTGAAAAAAATTAGAAAAACCAAAACAAAATTTAAAATTATAAAATTTAAAATATATATTTTCATTTTTGGTTTGTTATTTTATTTTCTGCAATTTTTTATTTTGTTTATGCACAGTTTTGGATATAAAAATTTATTACTTTATGATTTTGAATTGGAACAGTCTTTTTGATAAATCTGAAAACAAGGAAGACTTCATAATTCTCAAGAAAAGGCTAACATGTCACAAAATTATACTGAAATTTAAAAGGCTAAAAATGAACATCATAATTTACAAAAAGCTTTAAGGGATTATGTGAACCCTACAGTAGATGAATATCAGTTAAGAATTTAAATTCCTGTTGTAGAGGCTAACTAATTTGAACTTAAACCTTCAATTATACAAATGGTACAAAATAATCAGTTTGGAGGACCACCATATGAGGATCCCAATTTACATTTAGCAAGTTTTTTAGAACTGTGTGCTACATTTAAATATGATAGCGTATCAAATGATGTCGACAGACTTAGACTTTTTATTTTCTTAATTAAAGGAGAAAGCTAAGATATGGTTAAATGTTTTACCACCTAGATCAATTAGAACCTGGGGAGATTTAGCTAAAAAAATTTTTGCTAAGTATTTTCCACCTTGAAAAACTGCAAAGCTAAGAAATGATATTACTTCTTTTACTCAGTATGAACGAGAGTCTTATATAAAGCTTAGGAAAGATTTAAGGAACTCCATAAAAAGTGTCCACATCACGCTTTACTAGACTGATTAATCATTCAAAATTTTTATAATGGGTTAGTAGGATCCGTTAGATCTATTATAGATGCTATTGCTGGAGGTTCATTAAGGTCTAAACCCTTTGACGAAGCTTAATCATTAATTAAAGAAATGGGCACAAATAATTTCTAAAAGCCTTTTGATAGGTTTAATCTTAAGAAAGTAGCCCACATTCATGATAATGATGTTATTTCAATGATTTCATGTCAAGTTGTTATATTGTCTAAGAAGATAGGCCGAATTAGAATGAATTGTTCTCCAAAACCCTAAATGATTGAAGAAAATTCATTAGGACAATTGATTGATTCTCATACTTCATTGAAAACTATAAATGCTTTCAATATACTCAATAACCCATATTCTAGTTACTATAACCTAGATTGGAAAAACCATCCTAACTTTAATTTGAAAACCAATCCTAGTTGTGGAAGTCAACAATGGGGGAATGCTCAAGTAAACCCATTGGGAAATTGGAACAACCAGAGTAATGCTAACTTTATACCTATTTATCCTCCTAGAATTAATCAAAAAGTTAAGAAGAATAAGTTATCTGCAGGAGAAGTGGTGTTACAAATGGGCAATCATTTACAAACTAAAAGTGCTGCTATTAGAAATATGGAGAATCAATTTGGAAAAATTGCTAACACACTTAATAATAGGCCTCCGGGAACACTTCCTCAGAGTTTATAAATCAATCTTAAAGATAAAAAGTAAAGAGCTAAAGCTAGTTAAAAGAGTCCAACTAAGGATTGGAAAGGAATTAAAGGTTGGAGTTCAAAAAAATATTGAAGTTGAGAGAGAAGTTGAAGAAATTTAGAGACCTGAGGAAATTATTCCTATGGAAGCAGAAACACCTCACTCTCTAATTAAGATTCATTTAAAAAGACCCACACCACCTTTTTCTCAAAGTTTTAAATAGCAAAAGCTGGATCAAAAGTTTTTAAAATTTTTTAAAATATTCAAGAAGCTTACAATTAATTTCCCTTTTGCTGAAGCTTTGGAACAGATGTCAGGTTATGCTAAATTTATGAAAGATGTTTTAAATAAAAAGAGGAAGTTTGTAGATTATGAGACCATTGAACTTAGTGAAGAATGTAGTGCAATAATTTAGAAAAAGTTTCATAAAAAACTCAAAAAGATCTTGGTAGCTTTACCTTATCTTGTGCAATTGGAGAAAAAAATTTATGGAAAAGCTTTATGTGATTTGAGAGAGAGCATTAACCTTATGCCATTATTGATATTCAAAAGGTTCGTTTTAGGAGATATTTTTCCCACTATTATAATACTATAATTAGTGGATTCATCTATCACTTATCCTAACGGGGTTATAGAAGTTATGCTGGTGGATAAATTTATCTTCTCTATTGATTTTATTATATTAGATATGGAAGAAGATGAAAAAATTTCTATTATTTTGGGGAAACTTTTCCTTGCTATCGGATAAGCAATGATTGATGTGCAAAAAAGGGAATTAAACAATAGAGAGTGAATGATATGGAAGTTACAGTTAATGTGCCCAAAATAATGAAGTATCCTAATGGAAAATGTTATAGAATGGATTTCATTGATGATATGATTTTTAATCATTTTAAAAACAGATTTAAAGTCATATTGGATCAAAAAGATGAAGTCATTTCAGAAGTAGTTAAGAAAGAAATTTTGAAGTGGCTGGATGCTGGAATTATTTATCTAATTTCAGATAGTTCTTGGGTTAGTCCTATTCATTTTATTATAAATAAAGGAGGAGTGATTGCAGTTGAAAATGAAAGGAATGAATAAATTCTGACAAGGCAAGTTACCAGATGACAAATCTTTGTTGATTATAGAAAATTAAATGTCGCTACTAGAAAAGACAATTTCCCTTTACCTTTTTTGGATCAAATGTTGGATAGACTAGGAGGGCTCCATTATTTTTGCTTTTTGGTTGGATATTTTGCATACCACCAAATACCTATTTCTCCTAAGAATCAAGAGAAAACAACTTTTACTAGTCCTTATGGAACTCTTGCTTTTAGAATAATGTCATTTGGATTATGTAATGCACTTGCAACTTTTCAAATATGTATGATGTCAATTTTTTGTGATCTAACTAAAAAAGGAATTGAAATTTTTATGGATGATTTCTCAAGCTTTGGGACTTCTTTCAATTTATGCTTAGATCATTTAGTAAAATTTTTAAAATTCTCTGAAGAAACAAACTTTGTTCTCAACGGAGGAAAATGCCAATTTATGGTTGTGGGAAGAATAATGTTAGGGCATCAAAATTCTGAAAAAGTCATGGAAGTTGATTAAGCAAAAATTCAAGTTATTGTCGAATTGTCACCGCCTATGACTGTGAAGGGACTAAGAAGTTTTCTAGGACATGCTAGTTTCTACAAATGTTATAGTAAAGATTTTTCAAAAATTTCAAAGCCTTTATGTCAACTTTTAGAAAAAGATGCCAACTTTAATTTTAATGATGAATGCTTATCTGTCATCAACTTATTAAAAATAAATTAATCACTGCACCTATTATTTTTTCACCTGATTGGACAAAATCTTTTGAATTACTGAGTGATACTAGTGATTATGCTATAGAGGCTGTTTTAGGACAATGATATGACAAAATGTTTAGAGCCATGTACTATGCTAGAAAAACCCTTAATGAGGCTTAAATTAATTACACTACCTCTGAAATGAAATTATTAGATATAGTGTTTTCTTTTGATAAATTCATATCTCTTTTTATTGGAACCAAATTCTTTGTGTATACTGATCATTCTGCTATAAAATATTTAGTGATGAAGAAGGATGCAAAAAACATGATTAATTAGATTTCTCATTCTAATGCAAGAATTTCATTTTCAAGTTGTTGATAGGAAGGGTACTGATAATCAATTAGCTGATCATCTGTCAAGGCTTGAATTGGAAAACAAAAAAGAATTAAATAATGAATTTAATGAGAACTTTCGTGATGAACAATTATATAGGATTAATGAATGACAAATTCTATGGTATGCTGATATTGTGAACTACTTAGTAATATTTTACCATACCAATAGTTATCTCTCAAATTAAAATTTTCATTTATGATTCAAAATTTTACTTTTTTGATGACCCTTGTTTATATAAATGATATAAGGACATACATATTCGAAGATGTGTACCATTAGAAGAGACTCAAGAAATTATTCAAAAATGTCATAAATAAGACTTTAGGAGACATTTTGGAGTGGATAAAAATGCATTTTACATTTTACAATTTGGACTTTATTTAAGGATGTGAATAATTATATAAAAATATGTGATTGATGCTAGAGATTAAGCGATATTTCTAGAAAAGAAGAAATGCCCCTAAATTTTACTCTTGAAGTTGAAATCTTTGATGTTCGGGGACTAGATATCATGAGACCATTTGTACCATCTTTTGTAAATATTTATATTTTAATATCTATGGATTATATTTCTAAATGGATTGAGATTATTACTTTACCTCACATTGATACTGAAAGTGTAGCAAAATTATTAAGAAAGAATATTTTCACAAGATTTGGAATGTCATGAGTTATCATGGGGGAGTCATTTCAGGAATAGAATGATTGAAACATTAACTCAAAAATTTGGGATTAAACATCGCATTACCGCAGCTTATCATCATCAAACCAGTGGTTTAAATAAAGTATACATTCAAGAAATTAAAAAAAATATTAGAAAAAATGGTAAATCCTAAAAGGAATTATTGGTCAGCTAGACTTGATAATGCTTTATGGTCCTATAGGACTCCTTATAAAAAACCGATAGGAATGACACCAAATAAGCTCATATATGGAAAATCATGTAAACTTACAATTGAGTTGAAACATAAAGCTTCCTGGGCAATTTAAAAGTTTAGTTATAATTTGAAAGATGCTGGAGAGAAGTGATTACTCCAATTAAATGAGCTTGATGAATTAAGAAATGAAGCTTATGAGAATGCCAAAATTTATTAGAAGAAAATGAAATTTAAGCATGATCTAAAAATTTGAAAAAGCATTTTGAGCATGGGCAAAATGTATTGTTTTATAATTTTAGATTTAAACTACTTCCAATAAAAAATAAATCCAGGTGGTCAGGACCATTTATTGTGGTAAGAGCATATCCGTATGGAGATAATGATATTGCGAATCCAAAAACAGAGAGAGTGATTAAGGCAAATGGACATAGATTAAAAGCTTACATAAGTGGAGAGGGTCTTTAATTTGAAGATCTCCTAATGTAAGGTCAAACCTGATTAAGACATTAGTTATGTCAAGCTGACGATGTTAAACCAAGTGCTTTGTGGGAGTCAACCCAAAGTTATCAATGTGATTTGGATTTGAATCTCTCTTGTGAAGAGTTACATATAGTGATTGTGAGTATTATTCAATTATGTTGGTATAAAACATTATTATATAAAGGATTTTAAGAATGGAAAAAAGAAATTTGAGAATTAAATATATTGGTTTGGCGCTATAGCACCAGATCTGGCACTATAGCGCCACACTTTGAATAACTTCTTAAACCACCAAAAATTTGGTTCTTGTCTTATTCCTCTATATAAAACTGCCCATGACAGGAGTTGAAGTATCCCTACAAAGTTTTTAAGTATTTTAAAGAAATTTGAGAGTTGTGATTTCATTATTATTGATAGAACATGGAGAGCAATGACAGTAAGAGATTTGAAGACAAGAAGTTGGTGCATAAGGATGCTCAAACCTACTTCAATAGATATCTTGTATTAAGTCTGGAGCAATTTATGGACAAACTTGAGAAGATTGAAGGTGAGATTTCTTTTCTGCTGAGACAGTTTGAAAGTTATCCCTCAATGCAAACATATGGATTCACAGTTGAAACTAAAATTCAATAGTTTGGCTTGTTTTCAAGATAGTCAAGTGACTATGTATAGCTCCAACAAGGGGATCGACGATAAATTTGTTAAGGAAGTTCCTCGTGCTCCTCTCTATCATTTGTACGATAATTTTTTTTTGGTGAGTGGAAAGGAGAATGTCACCACTGATCATGAGTGGTCCCAAAGCATGTCTTTATATAGATATTTCTATTTTAGTGTTATGTGATTCAATGTGGTGTGCCTCTCATATTTGTATTAAGAGTTCATGTTTTTTTATTGTCTTTGTTGTATGAACATCTGATGATGTATATATGGTTGTGTCGTATGTATTGAACCTTGTTGACCTCACTTTTGGTTGAGGTATAGTTTTTCCTCTTTAGTAGTCGGGGGTCTAGCCAAGGATTTTCTTGTTGAATATTCCTAGAAAACTAGAAAAGGAACCCTCACCATTACAAAACTCTAAACCATTCTTTGCGCAACTTGAAGTTCCACATGTTGGTCCTAACCTCTAGCACTTAGTAGGTGAGGTCAGTATGCAGGATCTTGAGGAGAGTCCCATAGGACTGCTTGACCTTACGACTGACCCTAGGTGTTGGTCTGATGCTAGTTCACTCACACTCACTATCACCTATATTCACTTATAGATCTAAACCCAAATTGCTGACTTTGTTCCCTTGATCTTTTGGGAGACTTATGTGGATGGTCCCCCAGACCCACTAGCCCTAGGCTAGGTTTTAGCTAAGACCCGTACATAGAGGACCCAAATGGGAATTTCATTGGTCCATAGCTCATATAAGGTGGTTGGAACCACAATTATACCAAAATAGTCAACTTGGTATTTTGCCCCCTAAATCTATCCAAATTACTTAAATGCGCTTGAAATCCGAAATTTGGGCAAAATTCACAATTTCACGCAAAATATCTAATTTTTTTCAAAAATCATTTCAAACCATTTTAAACTACCCAAGTTTTCTGAAACCACATGTGAATTCCAAAAGTGCCAAAATACCCTCAAAATTGCCAAAATTACAAAAATACCCTTGGCACCACAAACTTTCTCAAAACATCCTAAACCACTTCAAATGTCCCCCAAACCAATTTGGACCTTTCAATTGAACCCAATTTTGTCAATTTGACCATTTTGACCAAAACCTTCAATTTCGTCAAATTCACCTCAAATATCGATAAATTTGGCCCCAATTCTCCTCAATTTCAATTCTAAACTCAAATTCATCTTTCATTTGATCAATCTAAACGAAATTCAAGCCTAATTAACCCATGCTGAGCTCAATCTTGATCCAAATCAAAACCCCCAATTTTAACCATATGACTTAATCTCACCTAATTGAACCATATGATCCACTTAATTTTACCAATTTCAATCCTAAATTCTTCCTAACCATCCTATACATCAAATTGGACCTTTAATTTTCCTTGGTCGAGCCTCAATTTCACTATATTTCAACTCACATTCAAAATCCCCAAATTTGCCCCAAACTGGCTATGTCCCCAAATTCCACCAAATTGAATGCACTAACCCCAAAATTGAAAATTTGATGTTGAAAACTCTTCATGACATTCATATAAAACATCAATTTAAACCTAACCCAACATTAGTCCAACCTAAACCCAACTCTAACCTAACACCCCAAAATTTACTAAATGCCCAAAATCCCTCTAATTGAACCTCAAAATCAATTCAAAATTACTCCAAACATTTTCAAAACCTATTGTGAGAATCATCTACACCAATTTGATCAATAAATTGAGCTCAATGTCATGGCTAGACCAACACAAACCCATCTTCTAGTCATTGACCCAAATTGAACCCATGCACCAAAATTGACTTAGCCATGCCAAATTCACCAAATTAATGTCATCACAACCACTAAGCACACTCTGTTAACCAGGCTAAACCACCCTAAACCCAACCAAGTGAGCTATGGACCAATGGGTCACTAAATTAAGGGATTTCATCTCATTTTTGGCCTTAACCAAGAAATCTCTTCCATCATGACAAACCATTGAGGGTTAATCATAATTAACCCTCCCACTGGCTCACTTGACCACCTGAACACCTGCTTTACTCTAGCCAGCCACCCTACTTGCTAGAGAATGCTAACAGCGAGAGCCACCTCACTAAACTGAAACCCAATTAAACTTATCCAAGTTGTCCAGCCCCAATTACTCTTTGGATGTCTTCTACCCTCCACATAAGCAATGTATTGCACCCATTAATTGACTCTGAGCGCCACCCCAAGCCCCTCTATAAAGACTCACCTCCTCCACAGCAAAAAGAGAGAGAGCTCAAAACCTTGGGGAAATTCTATCAAAATCTCACAAGAGCTTCCTCAAACCTTCCTAAGTGTAATTTCATTGCTCTCAGCCACCCATAGCAACTCTACAGAGCCAATTTATTCACTGAAATTTGCCCCAAAACCAGGACAAATTTATCCACACCTCCACAGTGAACCAAGATCCAATTAATTGTGCACACACCATCCCTAGAGCAAGAGAAGTTGTTTACCCATCAAGGCCCCCTCTAAAATAGCCTCTAAAATAGCTCTAAACCATGTCAACACAATTCTTAGGTTATTGAGTTGCTCATTAGAACCTGTTGGTTGTCGGAATTAAAATCCCATTGCTCGCTTTAGAAAGGTATTTAGTTTACATATATATAGTTTAGACAAATATGAAATCAAACTGATCACATATTTTTCATAGTTTAAATGAAAGAACGTTGTACCTCAAACCTTGTATCTATCCCGAAAGATAAACACAAGTCTTGAGGGTGAGGCTCAATGAAATAAACTAAGAAATATATGACATTTATTTGGTCTATAAAAACTGTTTTATTTGTCAACAAGTTCTCTTATTTAATATGAAGAATTAAATAGGGGTTATTTTTAGCTAGGTTCGGAAAAGCTTCTTATAAGGGAAAACCCCTATAGTTAATTACATCTTAAATGAACGAAGTAATATGAGAAAACTCTCGATTAAAATCAGAGAATATTATCTTCAAGGAGTTTAAAAGGATAGAACTTTTCAATGAACATTTTGTGATGACTCAAATTTAGAACATTTTGTTGTAGAGTCCAAAGGAGGAAGAACTAGGGGATGTCACAGATCCTGAGGAGAACCTCGGTGACTTACCAAGCTATCCTAATGTTTGTTTTAGTTTTGGAGAGAAATATTTAAATGTTTCATCCAGTCAATTTTATTTTATTAGGGCTTACATTCTTGTGAAATAATCACACAAATCGCTTTGAAGATATGAGGATTTAGGTTGCGACAAACAACAAACTTTGAATCCTAAGCTGATTTAGGGCTTATATTGTACAACAGAGCTATACAAAAGCCTAAAAATGAGTTTAGGATTTATCTTGCATAACCAACAACCTCAAAATCATATGGCTTGTTGTTTAATTCTAAGAGAAGATATGTTGTTCTAGATCCTCTTGCTGATGAAGATGACCATGCTGCCCATAGAAAAGCCCCAAGCTCCTCGCCATGATGAGTTTAATTTTTTTATGTGTCAGGTTATGATGTCAAATCAAATGTTCTTATGGTTATGGTCATTAAATGTTTATGGGGCATGTTAAAGTTGATTAGAGCGACACCGGTTAGGATCCTACAGTTCCCTCATTTCGGTACCACTATTTTCTAACATATTCACTTCGTTCAAATGAAATTATTAAACTCAACTCAATGAGTTCCATAATTTCATTTAGATTGTAAGAAGTTTCATTAGCAACCGTAGGTTACCTCCTCTGAGGGATTCCCGGTCATCTGATGGAGACACTTAATTTAGTTACAATTGTTGTTCTGTGATGCTTGTGATTAAATTTTGAATTATCCAATATTTTGAATGTTGTTGCGGTGAATTTTATCTTGGTTTATTCTAGTTTTGATTTTGGTTTTACGGCTCTAGCAGTTTTGGTTTTCATGCAGGGTGACATCATTGTTTAACTTGCAAGCTCGAAACAAGAAGTACAGAAAGGTAGATGCATTAATTTAAAAGCCTACCTTTTGATTCTTCTTATTCCTCCACCTGAAAGGATAGTATTTGCAAGGCATGTATATAATTTTGCAAGGAATTTAAATTACAGGAGTAGATGAAGGTTTAGCTACAAAGCCCCAAGTTAAAACGTTATTGAATCTTAGAAGATCCTAGTGGATGGTTTTTGAACAAAAATATGGCAAGTTCAATTTGTCTTTTAGAATATCCAATAGATTTCAAATAGGCTCGGGGCATGACCCTGGAACATCTCTTGAAAATTCCATGTTCATTTTGAACTTATCATATTGCTCTATTAATCATCCAAGGTTGAAGTGTGACTACCCCGTCACTTAGTGAAACCTGACAATTTAATTATCTCGAGGATAGGATACCCAATTGATCCATTGATGTTTCATTTAAAATTTATGTGAGTGGGTGCCCCTTAGGCAAGTTTAGGTTATTTAAGATTGTAGTGCCCGCAATTAAAGTCATTCTTATAGATTTTGAAGGTGTTAATCACCAATCATGTTGTCTTTTAAATCCGATTAATTAAGTTTAGACATTGAGCCTAGGTCACTACTAAGACTTTAGCAATCATTATAGTTGAAATGGTGAGCATAAAATTTTTGATTGAAGTGAGATATATCCTTATTGAATGATCATATTATTCTTAACTTTGGGCTTGTCAGTGATTTGGGGGAAGTGGTTAACACCTTCCATGTCCTTTTTTTCCGGAGGCTATGGAAATCCTTACTTCCTACTGATGACATTTTGATGATGAAATGGCTTAAGGGACCCTCTTGCTGTCAGTTGTGCAATAAAGCTGAAGAAAGTCTGGATCATTTGTTCTTCTATTGTAGCTTCTTCCAAGGGGTCTGGTCTGGTATACTAAAACAACTGAATATTGAGACTCTAAAAGTCAGCTGGCAATACTTTTTGGGGTGTTAGAGGGAATGGTTGGATGCAAAATTAATAATCATTCCTTGTATTGTTGCCTGGTTCCTTTGGATGTGCAGGAACCAGTTTAAATATGAAAACAACAAACCAAAGGAGATGGATGTGGTGCCCAATATTTTTTTGAATTGGGTGCCCAGTGTGTAGAAGCTAAAAGTGCCTACTTTAGTTCTCTAGAACCCACCTCCTGAAGGGTGGGTGAAAGCCAATACTGATGGAAGCTTTTGTAAGGAGGCTGCTGGTGTGGGAGGAATCTTTAGGAACTCTTTGGGGAAGTGCATGTTATACTTTTCCTCTCCAACTTGGGTATTTGATGCACTAGAAATAGAAATGATTGCTATCTATTGGGTTATCTACCTTATCAAGCATTGCAACATCATAAAATTGATTGTTGAGAGAGATTCCTTCAGCTGTATTAGATTTCTGAATTAGGAAGAGGCTGCTCAATGGAATGTTGCTAGGTGGATTACTAAGATCCAGAGCATGTTGAGCAATGTTGAAGTGATTTTCTAGCATATCTTAAGGGAAGGTAACACTCCTGCAGATAGTTTGGCAGCTAGGGGGAATGATAATGAAGAAATTGTTGTAGGGACTATACCTTCCACTCAGCTTGAAATACTTCTTCATGGGGATATTTTATCCATTCCTTTTATTAATTGTAGGAGGTGATTTTTTATTTTCACACTAGGTCAGCTTTGGTGTCTATCATAGATATGTCCCACATTTTTTGTATACTTACTTTGTATGGTCTAGTTAGACAGATGGGAAGGGTTGTTTTGAGTGATATGCTCACTCATTATGTAATCCAACTTTCACATTTACATGTATGGAGCTCTAGCTTAGCTCTTTTCCTTAATATATATATATATATATATATATATATATATATATATATATATATATATATATATATATATATATATATA
>NEWO01000726.1:300807-318114 GCA_003013225.1 Phalaenopsis aphrodite
ATAGTGGAGTTCAAAACCAGCTATCCAAATATAGTAATCCTCACATGACATATAGAAAAAAGAGAGAAAAAGAAAGAAATGATTGATAATGATCCTAAATGAAGAAATAAAAAGAAATCAAACACGAGAAAATATGTGAAGAGAAGCTTGAGGAGATGCCTAACAAAAAACTAGCTCAACTTGAATCATCTTAAGGAAATAAACTTAATTACATTCTAAACTTAGACTTAAAATTATTAGCACTTTTACTAATAAATTTCTCATGAAATTCTTTTCCTAATAATTCTTCTAAGTTTCTTATAAATTACAATTAATTTTGAAATAAATAGAAAATCAGAATTTTTAAAGATAACAGCTAAATATTCTTGCATTTTTACTTTTAACCTGAGTTGTTAAAAAAATTATTGAAAGTTTCATTATAGCATTTATAAAGCAAAACTTTTAGAAAACTTTAAGTTAAATTTGCTACAACAAATTATAAAATTTTATATGATATACGGAGTTACTGGAGAACAAGTAACGTTTAAGTTTGGAGGAATTGAACCACCTAAAAATAACTTATTTTTAGTGCATATTTTATAAGCATTTTATGTATATTTTTAATGATATTGTAATTTAAGAAAAAGTATTTTTCATGTTTTTGGTTTCCAATACTTGTAATGGACATCTAGAATAAATATGGGGAAATGGAGCAAAAATGAGCAAATATAGGTGGCCTATAGCACCACCCCTGGCTCTAATACCGCCAGACTCCAACCAGTTGGGCGCTACAACACCAGTAACTGCCTTTCTAGAAAATCCATTGAATTTGTCCAAATTTTGGAGACCCTTGCTTTTTTTTTGTTTTCTATTAAATGAGAAGGATTTGGCTGAATTTAGAGACCTTTTGGAGCCTCAAAACTTCAATTGGACGACAATAGTGAATTAGGATTTTCTTATTTTGTGTTTAAGAGTAAGTGTGAGTGTGTTTTAGTATGTAAAAGTTTTGTGATTTCTTAAAGAAAACTCCTAGAAATTTACTTAGGGAAAAGACATAAAATACTTTCTATTTGTGCTTATGTTTTTTTTTTGTATGATTTGGATGTCATTGCATATGTTTTGTTTTCGTTTAATCTCCATGAATTCTTAGTAGTTCCCTTTCTTTCTCCTTCCATATGAGAATTATTCTTGTGGGATGAGAATGATTTAAAAACTTCTTTTTACTCTTAAAAAGTGATATGGTACTTTTACAGAATCTTCATTACTTTATAAACTGACAATTTGTGAGGTTAAAGAGAAACATAATGACCTGGGAGGGCTATGATTTCACCCAACTAGTGGATACCACACTTCATTCAAGGTAGAGCCATGACAATCATCAAAAGGGGAGTGCAAATAAATAGGGACATAAGCTTTGATGGGGATATAATTGGTTTGTTCTAGAGTGACAGGCTAGATTTTTATCAATTTAGCTTAAGGTTTAACTTCCTATCATTGGGATTTTGCCATCATAGAGGCATAGGCTTATGGGCATCTAGAGGTGAGATGCTAAATAGTTTTATTGTGGAACTGAGATGTTAAGGAATTGGCCTTAAGTTAACGAATGTTCTTTGCTAACACCGGGAGGGGGTATAGAATAAAGCATGCTTCTATTTGTCCCCATACATCAAGTTTTTCTTAAATTACTTAAATCCTACATAGGTTAAAATCTCTTTGCAAGGGGAAAGGTTTTCCAAGATATCCAAACTCGTTGTTATATTTTATTAAGCTATTATATTTAGATGTTACTTTCTTTTTAATTCCATAGTACTATTTTTTAGCAAGCATAGCATTATAGACCTCTTATCTGTTTAATTTTAATTTACATTGAAATTCTGTAAGTTGATTTTAGGAGTTACCACTTTCCTCGTGGGATCAACACTAGAGTTTTTATGGAAAATCCAATATTACTTGAACTGATACATTTACTTGCGTAGCACCCCTAGTGTGAAAATTTATTACATAATTCATAAATCATAATATTTGTTCACACTAGCCGTTAGATATAACTTGAGACATTTTTTTGGTAAAATTTTGGACAATAAACATACACGTAATTACGAGTCGGGTCAATCTTCTAGAAGGGTAGTTATTGGCAGTATAGCGTTAGTTTGTGCGTTATAGTGCCATTACCCGCCTCTATGGCAATATTGTGCCTAAAGCCAACACTATGGCGCCATACCATTTTGCTCCACTTTTGCTCATTTTTCCTTCATTTTCTCCAAATGTCCCTTCCATGTAGCTAAAACCAAAAATAAAAAAATACCTTCCATTAAAGTGCAATATGATACACCAAAATTATGCATTTTTAGACCCACATTTTATACTCATTTTTTATGATATTGTATTTTAATGGAAGGTGTTTTTATGTTTTCTTATAGGTTGTTGAATTTTTGGACTTGAAGCAAAAAGGAAGCAAAAAGGATGAAATTTGGAGCAAGAATTATGAAGTTGAAAATTTGTTCAGCATCGCGACACCGTTTGATAAAGAGCAGAAATTAATTAAATGAACACTGGCGCCGACAATGCTTATGGCGGTTCAAGCCCTATTTCTAGAAGATTCAACCAATCTGGATGCTTTTTGAAGATTTTTTGGATGCACCTATTAGAGACCGACTTTAGGATCTATTTGGGGACAAAATTCATCAGAAAAACTCTCTCTCTTGGTCATTATTAGCCTCCTCTTCATTCCTCTTTGTCCTTCCTTTCTCATTTTCCACACCTCGCCTCCATACACTTTTTTCCATCTTCATTCCACAACTATTTAGGAGTCTATAAGTGATTTTTCTTCATGAGTTTAGAGTTTTTGTGGTGAGATTAAGTGGGAATTCTCTCTAAGAATATTGGAGAAGGATAAAAGTGAGAGATTTCTTCTTCCTACATTTCCTAGAAGAAGCTACAAGGGATTTTCTTTGAAAAAGAGTTTCAGATAAGTGTTGTTTGTTTATTAGTGTTGTATGAACTTTCTTTTTTATATGAATTTGTGTTTTGTTGTATCGTTCTCATGAAGTCTAAGTAGTTTACTTTATCTTTCTCCTTTCTCTGAGATATGATAAAATGAAGGGATAATTTGGATGTGTCAATATTAAAATATAAAATAAATTGTGACGATTTTTCAATTACGAACTTAATTTACTTTTTGATATGGCCAAATGAATTGTTAAAATGTGTTGTTAAATATATGATCCTGGAAATGGAGTATGACTTCTACAACAGAGTGAGGATCACATTTGATTCCATGAAGGAGAATTTTCTTCATGGAATTAAGGGCAAGTAAATAAGGAAATATACTTTGTTGGGTGTAGAATTGGAGAATCTTTAGGGTGACAGACTAAAATCCCCAATTCGGTCTTAGTGTTTAAAAACTAAAGTGAGAGTTGGCCTTCAAGTGAAGGGAAGTGGGAGCTCTGGAGTGGGAGCTAGTATTCTTCTATCCTAAGCACAGATTTAGGAAATAAACCTGGGATTAACCAATGATTTTTAATAACACTATATCAGGGTAGAGAATTAAAACTGCTCCATTTTGGCACAATACCTATTACAATCATTTATTTCATCTCATTTTATGAAAACCTCATTGTAGTCGGAAAGATGTTTTTCACATATGAAATTTTCATCACATAAACATAGTTTAATAGTTTAGTAGTTAATGTTTAAACTTTGTATTTCAGTTTTGTTATTATTTAAATAATTTAGTTCAAATAATATCTCAACAATCAAAATTAGTGACAATAATTTTGTTTTGACTTTCTGTGAATTTCCTAGTAAATTTATCATTTCAAATCTAAACCTTACCCGTGTGATCGATATTTGGGTCTTAAATAGAAAGTCATTTATTACTTGATAATAATATGTTTACTTGCATAGAATCCCAACATTAATTGCTTAAATTTCTTATTCATAAAATTGCATCATGCTTTTGGCACCGTTGTATAGCGGAGTCAACTATATAATTTTTACACAATTATATTCTCGGGCCAATTTTCTGGCACCGTTGTCGGGGAAGGTAATGATAAATTAAATAGATTTGGTAAATTAGGAAATTTAGAGATAATATAACTATAAATAAAATTTAAAAATCAAAAATCCAAAAAGAAATATCTTTTTATTTAAGAATTTTTTTAAAGAAATTTTTATTTGCTTATTATATTTGTTCATGCAAAATCTTGGATCTGAAGTTTTAGTACCTTACAATTCGGAAATAGATCATAATAATAGAAAATTTTGAAAGTAACAAAAAGAAATTAGAAATTTAAACAAAATAGCAAATAACTTAAAAAATCAATAAATGAAAATCGACAAAGACCTTTAAAATAAAATGCTAATCCAACAGCAGATGAACTTCGCTTGACTATTCAAACTCTTAATGTTACTGCTAATTCATTTGAGCTTAAATCTGTGATTATCCAAATGGTACAAAATAATTAGTTTTCTCAAAATTTGTGCTACTTTTAAATATGACGGAGTGTCTAATGATGTTGTTAGGCTTAGACTTTTTCCTTTTTCATTAAGGGATAAAGCCAATGCTTGGTTTAACTCATTAGCACCTGGATCTATCAGAACTTGGGGAAAACTATCACAACAATTCATAGCTAAATATTTTCCACCCTCGAAAACTGCTAAGCTTAGAAATGATATTACATTTTTTTGTCAGTTTGAAGAAGAATTGATGTATGAAGCTTGGGAAAGATTTAAAGATCTTATTAAAAAAAGTCCACACCATGCTCTACTAGACTGGTTAATAATTCAAACATATTATAATGGATTAGTATGATCACTTAGATATATTATAAATGCTGTTGTCGGTGGATCACTATTGTCAAAATCTTTTGATGAAGCATATTCTTTAATTGAAGAAATGGCTACTAACAATTTTCAATGGCCCTGTGAAAGTGTAAATACTAAGAGAGCATCTAGTATTCATGATTCTGATGCAATGTCTATTTTAGCTTCTTAAATTACTGTTATTTCAAAAAGATTGATCAAATAAGAGTGAACTATTATAAAATACCCCAAGTATTAGAGGAAAATTCACTAGGACAGATCATTGATACTGAATCATCTCATGAAACTTTAAATGTTATAAATAATTGAAATAACAATCTTTATTCTAAATTTTATAATCCTTGATGGAAAAGTCACCCTAATTTTAGCTTGGAATAAATATAACAATTTGGTGAATCCCTCCGAAAATTTGAACACCCAAGGAAATCCTAGTTATTGACCTTATTATCCTCCTGGATTTAACTCTATTCTTAACCCACAAGTTAAGGAAAAGAAGTTGATGATGGAAGAAGTCATGTTAAACATGTGAAATCAAATTCAGAATCAACTGTTAGAAATATTGAAAATCAATTTGGACATATTGCTACTGCACTCAGTAACAAACCTTCTGGAATTCTTCCGAGTTTGGTGGAAGTTAATCCAAAAGATCAAAATAAGGAGCAAATTAAAGCTATTCTATTACGAAGTGGAAAGGAAGTTAAAGCAAGAATCCAAAGAGAAACTGAAGTTGATAAAGGGAAGGAAGAAATGGAAAGTGACCAAAATGAGATTGAACAAACACAAGGAAGTTTAGAAAAACTATTACCTATGTTTCCTCAAAGACTGGAGCAAAGAACAAAGATAAATAATTTAAAAATCTTTTTGAAATTCTTAAGAAGTTAACGATAAACATTAATTTTTTTGAAGCTTTGAAACAAATGCCAAGTTATGTAAAATTTATGATGGATTTACTAAACAAGAAAAGGAAGTTTATAGATCGTGAGACTGTTGCACTCAGTGAAGAGTGTAGTGTTATTATTCAGAAAAAGCTTCCTGAAAAATTAAAAGATTCTGGTACTTTTACTATAGCTTGTGCTATCGTTGAAAATTTTTTTTTTGGAATCTGATGCCTTTATCGATCATTAAACGTTTAGATTTAGGAGAGATTTTCCCTATTATTGTAACTTGCAATTAGCTGATAATCAATAACTAATCCAAAAGGAGTTATAGTGGATGTTTTAGTAAAAGTGGATAAATTTTTTTTCCTTGTAGACTTTACAGTATTGGAAGATAAAGAAATTCCTATTATTTTGGGGAGATCATTTCTTGCATTAGGGAGAGATGTGATAGATGTGCAAAAAGGAGAATTAATAATGATATTTAATGATCAAGAAGTAACATTTAATATTGTAAGAGCTATGAAATATCCAGCAATAAAAAAAGATAATGAATGTGTTAGGATGGAAGTAACTGATTATTTGACTAATGAGCAATTTAAGAAAGAGTTTAAAGACAAATTGAGGCAGGAAGAATATTTTGAAAATGAAGACAAAATAAACAAAGAAGATTTAGGTTATATTCAAGGCAAATTTTAAACTTTCAACTTGTTAGAAAACGATAACCAAAATCTTATTCCTTCAAGTATTAAACCACCTCAACTTGAACTGAAAATATTACCTGCTCATTTAAAATATGTGTTTTTAGGAGAGTCATCTACATTGTCTGTTATTGTATCTTCAGAATTAATTGAAATTCAAGAAGAAAAATTAATAAAGATGTTGAAAAGATAGAAAAAGGATTTTGGATGGATTTTAGCAAATATAAAAGGAATTAGACTTTCTATTTGTATGCACAGAATTTTATTAGAAGAACAATATGAACTAAAAGCTGATCTTTAGGGGAGATTAAACCCAATAATGAAAGAAGTTGTTAAAAAAGAAATTTTAAAATGGATAGATGTTGGAATTATATATCCTATTTCAAATTGTGCTTGGGTAAGTCCAATTCACTATGTTCAGAAGAAAGGAGGAGTGACCGTTGAAGAAAATGAGAAAAACATGAATTAATACCAATAAGATAATTTACTGGTTGACAAATCTGTATTGACTATAGAAAATTAAACATGGCCACCAGAAAAGATCACTTTCCTTTACCATTTTTAGACCAAATGTTGGATAGATTGACTGGGAACAATTATTATTGCTTTTTAGATGGATATACCAGTTATCAACCAATTCCAATTTCTCGAGAGGATCAAGAGAAGACAACATTTACAAGCTCATGTGGAACATTTCCTTTTTTGTAGAATGTTTTTTGGACTATGTAATCCACCTGCAACATTTCGAAGATGTGTGATGTCAATTTTTAGCAATTTTATTGAACATGGAATGAAATTATTTATGGATGATTTTTCGGTATTTAGAACTTCGTTTGAATTATGTTCAAATAATTTAGAAAAAGTTCTGGAAGTATGTGAAAAAATCAACCTAATGCTAAATTGGGAAAAATGTCAATTTATGGTTGCAGAAGGAATTGTACTTGGGCATAAAATTTCTGAAAATGGCATGAAAGTAGATCCTGTAAAATTTCAAGTTATTGAAAAATTACCACCTCCAACTAATTTTAAAGGGTTAAGAAACTTTTTAAGACATGCTGGTTTCTACATGTGTTACATAAAAATTTTTTCTAAAATAACTAAGTCATTATGCCAACTTTTAGAAAAAGACACGAAATTTGATGTTAATGAGGAATGCATAAAAGCATTTAAATTATTGAAAGAAAAATTAATTACTACACCTATAATAGTTCCACCTGGTTAGGAGAAATAATTGGAAATAATGTGTGATGCTAGTGATTATGCTATTAAGGTTGTGTTAGGATAAAGGCACAACAAAGTTTTTAAAGTAATATATTATGCTAGTAAAACTCTAAATGATGTTATAATTAACTACACTACTACTGAAAGAGAGTTACTCACTATTGTTTATGCCTTCGATAAATTTAGACCTTACTGGAACTAAATGTATAGTTCATATAAATCATTCTGTTATTAAATACTTAATGCAAAAGAAGAATACTAAAACAAGATTAATTAGATGGATACTTCTATTGCAAGAGTTTGATTTTTCTGTAGTTGATAGAAAACGAAATGATAATCAAATTGTTGATCATTTGTCTAGGCTAGAAAGAGAAATAATAATTAATTTTGCAAATGAAATTTTAGAAAATTTCTTTGATGAACAATTATATAGTATTGATGAAATGAATGTACCGTGGTATGTCAATATAATTAATTATATTGCAAGTGATATTTTACCACCTCATATCAAAAATCCACAATTAAAGTAACTTATATATGATTCAAAATTCTATTTTTGGGATGACCCAAATTTATATAAACAATGTAAGGATCTAATTATTAGAAGATGTGTTTCTTATGAGGAAACTCAACAGATAATTGGTTGATGTCATGATTCTAATTTTGGACGACATTTTGGAATGAATAGAACTACATATAAGATTTTGCAAGCTGGATATTATTGGTCTACTCTTTTTAGAGATGTTAATGAATATATTAAAACATGCGATCGATGTCAATGAGTAGGAAATATTTATAGAAGAAATGAAATGCCTCTAAACTACATATTAGAAGTTGAAATTTTTGATGTGTGGGGATTAGATTTTATGGTACCATTTATGCCTTCATTTGGGAACTTATATATATTACTGGTTGTTGATTATATGTTCAAATGGATTGAAGCTATTGTTATACCTAGATGTGATGCTCTGAGTGTTTCTAGATTTTTAATTAAAAATATTTTTACCAGATATGGAATGGAAAGAGTAATTATCACTTATGGAGGATCTCATTTTAGAAATAAGAGAATTGAAAAATTAATTAAGAAATATGATATTATGCATAGATTCTCTAATGCTTTTCATCCTCATACTAGTGGTCTAGCAGATATATCAAATCACGAAATTCAACAAATTTTAGAAAAAGTTGTAAATCCTTATAAGTTGGATTACTCTGCTAGATTAGATACTGCATTATGGGCATACAAAACTGCTTATAAGATAGGAATGTCCCCATATAGACTTATATTTTGAAAAATATGTCATTTACCAATAGAATTGGAGCATAAAGCATTTTAGGTTATTAAGAAATTTAATTTTAATTTAAAGGATGCTAGTGAGAAAAGATTATTGCAACTTAATGAACTTGAGGAAATTAGAAATGATGCATATGATAATGTCAAAATCTATAAAGAGAATAAAAATATGGCATGATTGAAAGATTATTCAAAAGAAGTTTGAACGTGGACGAGATATTTTACTATATAATACAAGGATTGAGATAATTTCCAGGAAAACTGAAATCTAGATGGTTAGGACCATTTAAAGTGATTAAAGTTTATTATTATGGAATTATTGTTACTAAAGATCCTAACACTGGAAAGATATTTAAATTTAATGGACATCAATTGAAACATACCACAATTTAAAGAAGTTTTAATGTTAAGTCATCCCAACTAATCAAATGGTATGCTGGGCTGATGACGTTAAACTAAGAGTTTTGTAGGAGGCAACCCATATATATATATATATATATATATATATATTGAGTAAGGAGCCAAGCTCCAATTCATTAATGAAAGAAAACCAAATACAAAAGGAAATTGAAAAGGAGGAAGAGGTCTTATAGAAAAGAAGGCAACCTCTCAAAAACAACAAAAAGGAGTTATCTGATATATGGGAGAGGTAGCAGATCACTGGATAATAGGAAATTCAGTGGGAGAGGAATCTTTCTACTCACTATAGGTTCTTTAGTAGAGAGACCCCTTCTAGCCAGCCAATTGGAGGGTCTATTCCCTTCTCTGTGGATGTGGGAGAACTTGATAGAGTTATTTTTAAGCAATTGATGAATTCTAGAAATCCAGCTAATTAATTTCCATGGGGTCTCATAAAAACAATTGATAATGTTAATAAGCTGCAAGGAGTCAGATTCAACCCATAGCTGGTTGAACTGGCAAGATCTGGCTAAGTTGATGGCCCAAAAGACAGATTGACATTCTGCTTCAAGGGAATCCAAAGCTTTAATAGGAAATTGAAAAAATAAGATGCACCTCCCCTCATGATTCCTGAAGAGACCACAAATTCCAACAGACTGAGAATTATAGCTACCATCAGTGTTAACTTTTATCCTTCCAAGCTTTGGAAGAGTCCAGCAAATTTTGAAGACTTTGGTAGTGGAAGGATTAAGAGATGGGCTCAGCTCCAAGACAGCTTCAAACTTTTTAAATTTAATCAATTTTTGTATAAAAGCAATGCAATTTAGACCTACCTTCATAGGTTCTAAATAGGAATTATCTTTCTTCAACTGGTTTCTAGCCATCAAAACAAACCATGCCACAATGTTGGGGATGCCTTAAAGATTGAATCCCCTCCAATCAGACAAGCGATTTTAAAATACCTTCCATGTTAGATTCATAGTTAGGACATTGAGCTTACCATTCAAAATAGACCAAACATCATGTACCCATGGGTAGGCAAAGAAAAGGTGGGTAATAATTTCCTCATTGGACAGGCAAAAAATGCATCTAGAGGGACCTCTCAGACCCTTCAATTTCAATGTATCATCAGTGGAAATCAATTTTAAGAAGAGTCTCCATATAAAAAATGACATGGAGGGAGTGAGAAATTTATTCCAGATTGTATGACCCCAATGCACCACCAGTTGGGGAAGCTGAGGAGAGATTAAGCTCTTTTTGATAGCAATTCTGTCATTTACTCCAGGGTTTACAGAGAGTTTTAGAATATTGGAGATTTGAGACGGCTGCGGAAAGGAAGAAGTGGAGTAAGATTCCACTTATCATGTTCCTAATGATCCTTCACAAGCATTGGAGAGGCTGAAACATTTTGATCATGAAGAAGGCAACCTTCCAAAGACCAATTATCCCACCAGATGTTTACCAAACCCTCACCAATCTCCCATACATACATTTGTTCGGCTTCCTCCCTAATATGTAACAAATTTTTCCAAATGGGGGAATCCCCTAAACCGATAAAGAGTTGGGTGGGGTGTTGATGCTTGCAATACATGCCCCATAGGAATTCAGCCCAAAGGGAGGACTGTGATCTAAATTTGAACCAGAGTTTGCAGAGATTAGTGTGCATAATTTGGGGGAAAGACTTGAAGCCTAACCCACCCTCCTCAAAGGGTTTACACACCTTAGCCCATTTTGTCCAGTGTTTTTCCTTCCGTTGACCAGCCCATAGAAATCTATTGAAGATCCCTTCTAATAATCTCTGAGGAGACTTTGTCAAGATGTTCATTTGTAGAAGATAGGATAGAATAGCTGATAGAACACTTTTCAGGAGTTTTATCCTACCCCCATTGGATAAAAATGAATTCTCGGAATAGCTGATAGAACACTTTTCAGAAGTGTTATCCTACCCCCATTGGATAAAAATGAATGATAAAAATGAATGATAAAAATGAAATCTCCCATGCTTGTATTTTTCTTTGAATCTTTCTAATATGTGATTAAATTGAATGTTTTTTGTTCTTCCTTTGATAAGAAGTACCCCCAAATATTTCACAGGAAGATGAGTGTTTGTGAAGCCAGTGAAATCAGAAACTCAAGTCTTTAATTCACTTTTGCATTGTTTGTTGAAAATGGAGATGCACTTCTGCTTATTTAACTTCATACCAGAGGCATCATGAAAGATCTCCAAGCTCTGCATGAATAATTTAACAGCAGTTTTGGAAGCTTTTGAAAATATAATGATGTCATTAGCAAAAACCATGTGGTTGATTAAGGTGGAAGATCTGTGGATGCCAGCTCATTCAAGCTTCTGGATAAGTAATCAAAAACTAAAATAAATGTGGTAGGGTAAAGGGGGTCACCTTATTTTATACCTCTAGAAGCACTGAAGAATCCATGGGAAGATCCATTGATGAAGATAAAATGGAAGTTATTAGTCAGCCATCGGTTGATTAGAGAGACAAAGGAAGGGGAGAAACCTTTAGCAGTAAGAACCTCTTCAATTAACTTCCAACTGATAATGTCATATGCCTTTTTGATATCTAATTTGAAAATTAAGTTGCCTCCTCTAGTGATTCTGTCCAAATCCAATACCAACTCTTGGGCCAAGAGCACATTATCAACAATACTTCTATCCTTGATTAAGGCTGATTGATTCATGCAGATAAGCTGATTTAGGTGAGGTTGTAATCTATTAACCAGTACTTTGCTGATCATTTTAGATATAAAAGAAGTGAGACTAATGGGTCTGAAATTTTCTCATTTATGAGGATTTTTGTCCTTGGGAACCAAAGAAATAGTAGATGAGGAAAAGTATTTAGGGAGATCAGCCCCCCAGAAAAAGCTTTTAGCAGTATCAATGACCTCACCTGCACAATTAGCCAGGTCTTTTTATAAAAATTTGCAGCGAAGCCATCAGGATCAGCAACTTTTGTGCTGTCAATAGAGTTTAGAGCTTCCCAAATTTCCTTTTCATCAGGAATATCAGTGAGAGATAGGCTTTTGGTGAATTCCCTTTCCTTATCAAACAATGTATCTTTAATGGTTGGGTGAGAAGATAGAGTTTGTCTGAAAATATTTTGAAAGTATTGAATAGCATCATCAGCTATACCATCAGCATTGGAAATCCAGTGACCCTACTGAGAAAGGATTTTGTGGATTGTGTTGCATTTCCTCCTATAATTGATGCAATCATGATAGTATTTAGAGTTCCTATCTCCCTCACAAAACTTATTTATATTTACCTTTTAAGCATAGAAAGCCTCTTGCATGTTGATTTGATTCAGCAGATGTTCATTAGCAGCTTGAAGGTCCATTTCAGACCCTATGCTAGAGGATAAGAGCTGTTCTAATTGTATAACATTCTATTCATCTTCACGGACTTTTTTATCAATGTTTCCCACCACCTCCCAATTCCAATTTGAGAGATGTTTACTGACTTTTTTATGTAAAAGCCAAAGCTTGATACCAGGGATGTGATGATGAACGTCAGTCCAAGCCATTGAGACTTGATTGAGAAAATCCCAATGAATGGACCACATATTAAGATATTTGAATTTAACTTTAGTTTTATAAGAGGAGGAAGATATTTGAAAAAGCAAGGCTCTATGATCAGACCCACTCATAGCCAAGTGTTAGAAAAAAGTATGCAGAAAATCTCTAAACCAATATCATTCACCAAAACTCTATCAAGCCTCTCTCAAATCTTCCCCCTTCTCCAAGTGAACTTAGGGTCTATAAACCCCAAATCAAAAAAAACCAGCAGACTGAGTGTTGTCATTGAATGTGTTCATTAGTTTGATATCAAGAGATATCTCACCCTTCTTCTCACTAGGTAGAGAGAGGCAGTTGAAGTCACCCCCAACTAACCAGACATCCCTTATAGAGATACTGAACTCTTGTAATTGTTGCCAAAGTTCATATCTAGCAGTTTTTGTACAGCCAACATAAATGAAAGTAGCAAAATCACTATAGTAATTGAATTTAAGCTTGAAGTGGATAAATTGGTCTCCCTCTTTAAGGACAGTGCAATGAATTTTTTGTCTGCAAAGAAGCCAAATTTTACTATTAGTGTTAATAAAAAGTTGAAATCCAGGGAACTTCCTCACAATTCTGTTAACATGTTTAGTGATCCTTGGATCAAGTAAAGCCATGATCCAAGGTTTATACATCCTATTGAGAGCCAAAATTCTATGAAGGTATTTAGGATGTGTTAATCCCCTAACATTCCAACATATTAGATTCATTAACCAATAGAGGTGGATTTTCCTCTTCTCCTAGTTCTGAGACTACTAGAAGAAAGAGTGGGGGCTTCCTCCAAAGAAGAAGAAGAAGGGAGTATATTCTTTAATTCCAAAGGCAATTTCTTCTTTTTTGTTTTCTGGACTTACCAACCTTCTTCAAGATTTTTAGCTAATTGCAAAATGAAAGGGTCTTCCTCAGATATCTCAATATAACTTAACTCTTGATCAGCAAGAAGTGTAGGAAGTATCAACTTGAGTAGACAGTGGCAGGTGGTGAAGTTGCTTAGTCAATGGTTCTAGACCATTTTGGGGATTTGGTACCAGATCCTCTTTTGCCTTATCTTGGGGTAATTCATCCAACTGAAATACAGTGTCATCTTGTGCCCTTATCCCTAGCAAATCAGAAGCATTAACAGTAAATCTAGCAGCAGTTAGCAACTCAATGCCATGTGATTCTAATTCCTCAAAATGAGGTCTGGGAAGCTTCCTTCTGAGGTTGGGATGAAGTCTAAAGCACTTCTCATCAGTGTGGCCAAATATATTGCAGTGATGGCAATAGTAAGGTCTTTGTTCAGCTATGATTTTTTGCCAATATCCATTATGCTCAGTGCCTAACCAAATTTCCTCTACAACTGGTAAAGTGATATTTCTTTCAACCAGAATTCTGGTTACAGAAGGTCTGAATAAGTTGAAAGTGGGGGCATCCAATTTCAAAAGTCTTCCCAAAGCTTTGCCAATGTTGAAGAGGACTTTGTGGTTGAAAAAGTGTAGTTTAAGTCCAGCTAACTTAAACCAAATGGGGACAATGGGTAGTTCTTTGTTGGGGTTAAAATCAGGAGTCCACTTCAAAAGTTTCATTGAGATTCCTTCAATCAAGATAGATTGTTTAGAAAAAATTCTAGCATAATCTTCCTCCCTTGAGAGATTAATAAGGATATGCCTACCATCAAGTAAGCCTACTTTCCAGGCCCCTTTGAATTTCAGTCCATCAAAGTATCTTCTCACAGATTCCATTTTAGGATGGCAAAGTTGAAATTTACCAATTAAGGTGAATTTATAACTTTCAGTAAGTCCATTAAGGTCCTCTTCAATAAAGTAGATAGCCAGTTTCCCACTTTTCTTGCATATAGGTTTGAAAAGAGGGCCATTACCCTCATGATATTCTTGAGGAAAAACCAAATAATTAGGATTCTGAACTTTCTTGTATCCTTTCCCAATAATGTCAGCAAAAGTGTCTTTGGCCCACTGAATATTGGTGGCAATATCAATTGTATTAGGGTCACAAATCACTGAAAGAGCTTATCAGAGATAGAACAAACCCTGAGCTGTCAATTGCCAGTAACAGAGAAGTGGATGAAGGAGAACAGTAGAGAAACAGTGGTCTAGAGTAATCCAAGTAACAAGACCAACCACACAGTAGGTAGGAGACCCCAAGCAACCAGACAAACAAAACAACAAAAACAGCGGGGCTAAGCAATGAAACATTAAAATTTGAAAAAGCCAAAACCCGGGAAGATGTAAAAGATTAGAGAAAAGCTGAACTTGCAAAAACCAGTGATGAGAGGAGAGAAAACCAGTTGAAACTACTAGGATAGCAAGGATGTGGCCATCTACACCAACAGTTAGAGCCATTCTGCCAAAAATTTAGCAGAGCAACAGTTGAACCAGCCACCACCCATGGAGTATATATATAATATATATATTATATATCTATGTATTACTATTTTTTTTGATAAGTTTTTATATATTAGTAGATAATAATCCTACAAAATTTTATATATTATAAATTAAGACAAATATTGGTATTAGAGGAAAATTTGGTATCGGATTGAATGAAAACATGAAAAAACTCAATTTTGGTGCCAGCTTGGGCGCTAACGGCACTCGCAGACAAAACAAAGTGACGACAACACCTTTAGGAGCACCGATGGCGCTAATAGTAGTTTGACAGTTTAGGATGAATTTTGGCAGACCTTGGTGGGATTTTGCTCCGTAATAATCACCAGGAGGTCTTTTCAAAGTCCTAAAAAATGCTTTGCATGACCAAAAACTTCCTACTTTTGAATTCCATGGCCTCTAATTCTTGAAGTACTTCCAGGTATGGAGTTTTCAACAAAAGAAAGTTTATCAGTTTTGATGCACAAAGATTATACGACAAAGTTATTAAAAAGAAGAGGCTTATCATGGAGAAAGACTTTGTCAATCACGGATTGATTAATCTAAGTTCTTTGATTAATAAAATCATTGTACAAAGATGATGGGAAGTTCTGTGCTACACTACCACTACAGTTGTTGTACCAATTGTGAAGGAATTCTATACCAACTTACATGGAATTACCCAAGGAGTTGTCTTCGTACAAGGTAAGATTGTACCATTTATTTCAGCGTGAATCAATGAGTTGTATATGATAAAAAGCATTCCAATTTGTCATTATACAAATTTTATCCCTACTAGAGATTAGATGTAGGATTTCTATAATTTTCTAACGGATGAAAGTGATATTTTGGAAATACGAGATGAAGGATATGTTAGTTTCTCTACTTCATTGCTTAATCAAATATCGAAGTATTGATATTTCTTCATTTCTGTAAAATTATTCCTTACCATGAAGATTAATAGAGTCACCAAAGATAGTGCTATTTTGAACTATTTCATTCAAATGGAAAACCCCATTGATGTAGGATCTATCATTTTTAAATTTGTTATGGGTATAATTATGAATGGGCCAATTTATGGACTCGACCATCCTTCCACAATTTTTCTACTTTGCAGTCAATCTCTAGTTCCATATGAAAGTTGGAAAAAAGTTTTATTACCTTGGGAGCCCATAATTCCTATTGATGATAATTATGTTGGCAATGGGAATGAAGCATTAGATACTATCTTAGATCATTGATCACATGCTTCAACTCCATTAATGC
This sequence comes from Phalaenopsis aphrodite, assembly GCA_003013225.1. Taxonomy (NCBI): domain Eukaryota; kingdom Viridiplantae; phylum Streptophyta; class Magnoliopsida; order Asparagales; family Orchidaceae; genus Phalaenopsis; species Phalaenopsis aphrodite. The sequence goes on from NEWO01000726.1 coordinate 317,303, forward strand.
CACCAACAATTGGAAGTTCACTTGCTTTGGAAAAGAAACTAAAGAAAATTGAAACAGAACTTCAGAGTATTACAAATGCAATAGAATATCTTAAGTAAATTTGACTGATTAATTCTCATACCAACCCTTCTACAATTTGTATGTTCATTACCAGTCTATGAGAAATATTAGAGGAGGAGAAATCACTAAAGATGAGGCAGAATAATTAAATATTTTGGACTCTCTACTAGTTTAAAATACTAATGTACTTAATGTAACTGTGTGGATTTGGTTTAGTTTGCTTTGCTTTAGAATTCTGAACTGTGATTGCGTGTATAGTTTTGTGTCAGCGTTTAGTGTTGTGGCTTGATTTCGATATTGATTTATAATTTAGTTTGCTTAATACGTATGAAAGTGTGATTAGAAAAAATGTGCTTGTAAAAGTTTATTTTCATATATAAAAATTAGTTTGTTGTTGTTTGTGAAAATGATTGTCTGTGAAAATGTTTGTTTGTGAATTATTGTTAGCTAAAAATTTGTGTTGAAAAAATACTAAAAAGTCTTCGGAGAAAATTGAAACGAAATTAAAAATTGAAAAAAATCAAAAAATGGAATTTTTGGCTTGGAGCGCCAACGGCGCTGACATGGGCGTCGATGGCACCCTCGGACCGAGAGCAACCTTTAACCCTTTAAAATTCATGATTTTCACTGTAAACTACCATTTCTACCCTTTAAGTCACCTTCAAACTCTGATTTGCACCTGAGGCTCACAATTGCTTAGATTTGAGGCAATTTTAAGATAAAGGAACTTTGGATTTCATCTTCTCTAGATA
>NEWO01000727.1:47703-57937 GCA_003013225.1 Phalaenopsis aphrodite
TAACACATAGACATATATGTATGGGTTGCCTCCCACAAAGTGCTTGGTTTAACGCCGTTAGCTCGACACACCATTTGTTTAGTTGGGTTGACATCACAATAAAAATTCTTTAAATTGAGGTATGTTCCCTTCATAATAATATTTCAGATGATGCCCATTAACTTTAAAAACCTTTCCAGTGTTAGGATATTTAATAACAGCAGTTCCATAATTATAAACTTTAATCACTTTAAATGGTCCTAACCATCTCGATTTCATTTTTCTTGAAAACAATCTCAATCTTGTATTATATAATATAACTTCTTGTCCAAGTTCAAATTTCTTCTGAATAATCTTCCGATCATGTTATATTTTCATTTTTTCTTTATAAACTTTTGCATTATCATATGCTTCATTTCTTATTTCCTCAAGTTCATTGAAATGTAATAATCTTTTCTCACCAACATCTTTTAGATTAAAATTATATTCCTTAATAGCCCAAAATGCATTTATGCTCTAATTTTACTGGTAAGTGACATGTTTTTCCAAATTTCAGTCTATATGGGGACATTCATATAGGAGTCTTATAAGCAGTTTTATATTCTCATAATGCAGTATCTAGTATAGCAGACCAATTTAATTTATAAGGATTTACATCTTTTTCTAAAATACGTTTAATTTCACGATTTGATATCTCTACTAGATCGCTAGTCTGAGGATAATAAGCAGTAAAGAATCTATGCATAATATCATATTTCTTAATTAATTTTTCATTTCTCTTCTTTCTAAAATGAGATCCTCCATCAGTAATAATTACTCTCGGCATTCCATATCTTGTAAAAATATTTTTAATTAAAAATTTAGAAACACTCCGAGCATCACATCTCGGTACAACAATAGCTTCAATCCATTTGGACATATAATCAACAGTATGTAATATATATAAGTTTTCAAATAAAAATTATAAATGGTCCAATAAAATCTAATCCCCACACATCAAAAATATCAACTTCCAATGAGTAATGTAGAGGAATTTTATTTCTTCTAGAAATATTTCCTACTCGTTGACATCTATCGCACATTTTAATATATTCATTAACATATTTTAAAATAGTAGACCAATAAAATCCCTCTTGTAAAATCTTATATGCAGTTCTATTTGTTCCAAAATATCCTTTAAATTCAGAATCATGACATCTTTCAATTATCTGTTGAGTTTCTTCATAAGGCACACACCTTCTAACAATTAGATCTTTACAGTGTTTATATAAATATGGGTCATCCAAAAAATAGTCTTTTGAATCATATATAAATTTCTTTGATTGTGGATTTTTCATATCAGGTGGTAAAATATCACTTAAAATATAATTCACTATATCAGCATAAAATGATACATCCATTTCATCAATACTATATAGCTGTTCATCACGGAAATTTTCTAAAATTTCATTTGCAAAATTAGTTAATATTTCTATTTCTATCTTAGACAAATGATCAACTATTAATCTTGGTTTAACATCCTTCTTTTGCATTAAGTATTTAATAGCAGAATAATATGTATGCACTATACATTTAGTTACAATTAAATAAGGTCTAAATTTATCAAAGGCATAAACAATAGCTAATAAATCTCTTTCAGTTATAGTATAATTAATTTGAGCATCATTTAGATTCCTATTAGCATAATATATAACTTTAAAAACTTTGTCGTGCCTTTGTATTAATACAGCCCCAATAGCATAATCACTAGCATCATATATTATTTCAAATGGTTTTTCCCAATCAGGTGGTACTATTATAGATGCAGTGACTAATTTTTTCTTTAATAATTCAAATGCTTTTATGCATTCCTCATCAAAATCAAATTTCTTATCTTTTTCTAAAAGTTGGCATAGCAGCTTAGTTATTTTTGAAAAATTTTTTATGTAGCGCCTGTAAAAACCAACATGTCCTAGAAAACTTCTCACCCCTTTAACATTAGTAGGTGTTGGTAAATTTTCTATAACTTAGATTTTTGCAGGATCTACCTTCATGCCTTTTTCAGAAATTTTATGCCGAAGCATAATACCTTCTGCAACCATAAATTGACATTTTTACTAATTTAATACTAGGTTGACTTTTTCACATAGTTCCAAAAATGTTTCTAAATTATTAAGACATAACTCAAACAAAGTCCCAAATACAAAAAAAAACATCCATAAACACTTCCATTCCATATTCTATAAAATTGCTAAAAATTGACATCATGCATCTTTGAAATGTTGGAGGTGCATTGCATAGTCCAAAAGACATTCTACGATAAGCAAATGTTCCATATGTGCTTGTAAATGTTGTTTTCTCTTGATTCTATGGAGCAATTGGAATTTGATGATAACTGGTATATCCATCTAAGAAGCAATAATATTTATTCCCAACTAATCTATCCAACATTTGGTTTAGAAAGGGTAAAGGAAAGTGATATTTTCTGGTGGCCATATTTAATTTTCTATAGTCAATACAAATTCACCAATCAGTAACTTATCTTATTGGTATTAATTTATTTTTCTCATTTTCTTCAACAGTCACTCCTCCTTTCTTTGGAACACAGTAAATTGGGCTTACTCAATCACTATCTGAAATAGGATATATAACCTCACCATCTAACCATTTTAAAATATCTTTTTTAACAACTTCTTTCATTATTGGATTTAATTTTCGCTGAGGATCAGCTTTAGGTTCATATTTTTCATCTAATAAAATTTTGTGCTTACAGATTGAAGGACTAATTCCTTTAATATATGCTAAAGTCCATGCAAAAGCCTTTTTATACTTGTTCAACATTTCTATCAAATTTTATTCTTTAATTTTAGTTAACTCAGAAGATATAATAATAGGAAATGTAGATGACTCTCCTAAAAATACATACTTTAAATGGGAAGATAATATCTTTAATTCAAGTTCAGGTGGTTTAATACTTGAAGGAATAAAATTTTTACTATCATTTTCCAACAAGTCTAACGTTTCAAATTTACCCTGAATATAATCCAAATCTTCTCCTCTTATTTCATCTTCATTCTAAAAAAATACTTCTTGCTTTAAATTATCTTCACACTCATTCTTAAATTGTTCATTACTCAGTTAATAAGCTACTTCCATCCTGAAACATTCATTATCTTTTTTTATTGCATGATATTTCTTAGCTTTGGCTATATTAAATTTTACTTCTTGATCATTAACTCTTATTATTAATTCTCCTTTTTGCACATCTATTACATCTCTTCCTGTTGCAAGAAATGGTCTCCCTAAAATAATAGGAATCTCTTTATCTTCCTCCATATCCAATACTATAAAGTCTACAAAAAAAAATAAATTTATCCACTTTTACTAGTACATCCTCTATAACTCCTTTTGGATAAGTTATTGATCGATCGACTAACTGAAGAGTTACAGTAGTAGGTGAAATTTCTCCTAAATCTAAACGTTTAAGGATCGATATGGGCATAAGATGATACTCGCTCCTAAATCACATAAAGCTTTTCCATAAAACTTTTCACCAATTGCACAAGGTATAGTAAAACTACCAAGATCTTTTAATTTTTTAGGAAGCTTTTTCTGAATAATAGCACTACACTCATTACTGAGTGCAACAGTCTCATGATCTGTAAACTTCCTTTTCTTACTTAGTACATCCTTCATAAATTTCACATAACTTGGTATTTGTTCCAAAGTTTAAACAAAATGAATATTTATCGTTAATTTCTTAAGAATTTTTAAAATTTTTTGTAAATTGTTTATTTTTATTTTTCTGCTTCAGTCTTTGAGGAAATGGAGGTAATAATTTTTGTAAAGGAACTTATGTTTGTTCATTTTCATATTGATCATTTTCCATTTCTTCCTTCTCTTCATCAACTTCAGTTTCTCTTTAGATCCTTGTTTCAACTTCCTTTCCACTTCGTAATTGAATAGCTTTAATTTGCTCATTGATTTGTTCTTTTGATTTAACTTCCATAGTACTCAGAAGAATTCTAGAAGGTATGTTACTAAGTATAGTAGCATTATGTCCTAATTGATTTTCAATATTTCTAATAGCAGCCCCTTGATTTTGTATTTTAGTTCCCATATTCAACATCACTTCTTCCATCATCAACTTCTTTTCCTTAACTTATGGGTTAGGATTGGAGTTAAATCCTAGATGATAATAAAGTCAAAAATTATGATTTCTTTGATTGTTCAGATTTTGGGATGGATTCACCGGATTATTGTAATTATTCAAACTCCAGAGTTAAAATTGTTAGATAAAGATTGTTATTTCGATTATTTATAACATTTAAAGTTTCATAAGATGGTTGAATATCAATAATCTGTCATAGTGAATTTTCCTCTAATGCTGGGGGTATTTGAGAATAGTTCACTTTTATTTGATCAATCTTTTTAGAAATAACAGAAATCTGAGATGCCAAAATAGACATTACATCAGAATCATGAATACTAGCTACTCTCTTAGGATTTACCCTTTCAGAGGGCCATTGAAAATTATTAGTAGTGATTTCTTCAATTAAGGAATATGCTTCATCAAAAAGTTTTGACATTAATGATCCACCCGCAACAACATTAATAATAGATCTTAGTGATCCTACTAATCCATTGTAAAATGTTTAAATTATTAACCAATCTGGCAAATCATGGTGTGGACATTTTCTAAGAAGATCTTTAAATCTTTCCTAGGCTTCATATATTGATTCCCCTTTAAACCAACAAAAAGATGTAATATCATTTCTAAGCTTACTGATTTTCAAGGGTGGAAAATATTTAGCCAAGAATTTTTGTGATAGTTCTCCTCAAGTTCTAATAGATTCAGGTGCTAATGAATTTAGCCATGCCTTGACTTTATCCCTTAATGAAAAAGGAAAAAGTCTAAGCCTAACAACATCATTAGACACTCTGTCATATTTAAATGTAGCACAAATCTCAAGAAAACTAGCAAGATATAAGTTATGATCTTCAGTAGGTGATCCTCCAAATTGATTATTTTGTACCATTTGGATAATAGTAGGTTTAAGCTCAAATGAATTAGCAGCAATATCAGGATTTTGAATAGTCAAGTGAAGTTCATCTTCTATCAGATTCACAAAATCTTTTAAAGGTCTTTGTCGATTCTCATTTATTGAATTTTCTAAGGTATTCGCCATTTCTTTTAAATTTTTAATTTATCTATGTTGTTTTCAAATTTTTCTAATAGTACGTTCTAACTCTGAATCGTAAGGTACTAAGCCTTCAGATCCAATATTTCACATAAACAAATAAAGTAAGCAAAGTAAAATTCTTTTTTTAAAAAACTACTTTTAAATAAATTTCTTTTTGGATTTTTGATTTTTTTAATGTTTTATTTTTATATATTTTTGTAGTATATATATTATCTCTAACTTTCTTATTTTATCAAAACTATTTAATTTACCTAAATTTAATTGTTGCGTTTTCCAGCAACGACGCCAAAAACTTGATCCTAGTTTTTTTATATGTAATGATTTATGAAGTTGACACCAGTACAACGCCAAAAACTTAATCCTTTTATGAAAAGTAAGTTGTGTAAAATATATATAATTATAGGAAATTAATAATGGGATTCTACGCAAGTATATGTATCATTATCAAGTAATAAAAGGACGTTCTATTTAAGCCCCAAATATCGATCCCACAGGGAAGGTATAAATTGACAATGATAAAGTTTTACTAGAAAATTTGCAGAAAATCAAACAAAATCACTGTCACTAATTTTGAATGTTGAGATGTTATCAAAACTAAAGTACTTATCTATTAGCAAAACAAAAGTGTAAAGTTTAAAAAGTAAATACTAATCTACTAACTATGTTTACGTGATGAAGATTTCTTATGTGAAAAAGCATCATTCCGACAACAATGAGGTTCTGGTGCAATGAGATGAGATAAATATTTATAATATGTATTGTGCCAAATAGAAGCAATTATAATTCTCTACCTTGATATAATGCATGGAAAATCATTGGCTAATTTTAGGTTTAGTCCCTAAATCTGTGGCTAGGCTAAGCTGATACTTGCTCCCACTTCCCTTCACCAGAAGGTTAAATCTCGCTTTAGTTTTTAAACACTAAGACCGAATTGGGGATTTTAGTTTGTCACCCTAAATATTCTCTAATTCTACACCCAACAAAGAATATTTTCTTATTTATTTGCACTTAATTCCATGAATGAATTTCTCCTCCATGAGATCAAATGTGATCCTCATTTTGTTGCAGAACTCATATTCCATTTTCTGGATCATATGTTTCAGAACATATTTTAACAATTCAATTGCCAGATCAAAATGTAAATTAAGTTCATAGTTGAAAAATCAACACAATTTATTTTATATTTTAATATTGACACATCATATTATCTCTTCATTTCACCATATATCAGAGTAAGGAGAAAGATAGAGGGAACTACTCAGACTTCATGAGAAAGATACAACAAAACACAATTTTCATATATAAAAGAAAGTTCATACAACACTAATGAACAAACAAAACTTATCTGAAACTCTTTCTCAAAGCAAATCCCTTTTAACATTTCCTTAGAAATGCAGGAAGAAGATATCTCTCACTTTTCTTTTCTCCAACACTCTTATAGAAAGTTTCACACTAAATCTCACCACACAAACTCTAAACTATAAAAGAAAATCACTAATGGAATCTAATATAGTGGTGGAATGAAGATGAATTATGAAGAATGGCAAAATGGAGCGTGGTGGAACGTCTTGGAGCAAAAAGGAGTTCATTTTTTTATGGATTTCGGCCCCAAATAAAGTCCAAGGTTGGTTCTTCAAGAGGTTCCTCAAAAAACTGTTAAAAAATCATCCAAATATATCGAACCTTCTAGAAACGGGGGTTGAACCGCCTTTGGCAATGTCAGCGCTAGTCTGGCGCCGTCGGCGCTGAGTAAAAATTTCAGCTGTTATATTGTTCTGCGCGGTCGGTGCTGCCCTTGGTGCGGTCGGTGCTGAGTGTTTCTTGAAAAATGTCATTTTGATTTCAAATTTCATCTTTTTTGCTTCCCTTTTGCTTTAAGTCCTATAAATTGACAACCTACAAGAAACATCAAAATACCTTCCATTAAGGTGCAATATCATAAAAAATAAGTATAAAATATGTGTCTAAAAATGCATATATTTTTGGTGTATCACGTTACATAAACCAAAGGAAATTCATTAAAAAAGCAAAAGTATCATAAGGACAAGTAAACATAGTCTTCTCTTGATCATCATAAGGACAAGTAAACATAGTCTTCTCTTGATCCTCTAGAGTAATTGATATTTGATGATAGTCGATATGCCCATCTAAAGAGAAAATATCGGTGCCCAGCTTGTCTATCCAACATCTGGTCCAAAAAGAGTAAGGAAAAGTGATCTTTCCTGGTGGCCGAATTTAATTTTCTATAATCTAAGCATATTCTCCATCCAGTGACTAGTCTTATTTATATTAATTCATTATTCTCATTAGTCATTACAGTCACACCTCCTTTCTTTGGAACAAAGTGAGTTGGACTCACCCAAGCACTGTCTGAAATAGGATATATTATTCTCGTATCCAACCATTTTAAAATCTCTTTCTTAATAAATTCTTTTATCATCTGGTTTAATCTCCTTTGAGGATTAGCTTTTGGTTCATGATGATCTTCCAATAAAATTTTGTGCATACAACTTGAAGGATGGATTCTTTTAATATCACCTAATGTCCATCCAAAGGCTTTCTTTTATCCTCTTAAAGTTTCCAACAACTTTTGTTCTTGTGTTTCAGTTAACTCCGAGGATACAATAATAGGCAATGTGGATAAATATCCTAAAAAGACATTTTAAATGTGAAGGAAGTATTTTTATTTCTAGCTCAGGAGGTTTCTCAATCGATGAAATCAAATTTTTGTTATCATCCATAGGATCTAATAATTCAAATTGTTCATGAAAATAATCCAATTCTTCATTACTCGGTTCCATAGATCCATCTTGAATTATATCCTTATCCTCATACTCCAAATGTTCTTTTTCAAATTTTTTTAAATGTATTCGTGAAATATTTATTACTTAAATAGTCATTAATTTCCATTCTAAAGCATTCATCCTCTCTTTATTTTGTTGGATATCTCATTGACTTTGTAATATTAAATGTGACTTCTTGATCGCTAACTCACATCGTCAATTGTCCTTTCTGCACATCTATCAAAGCTCCTCTAGTGCCAAGAAATAGTCTTCCTAAAATGATAGGAATTTATTATCTTCTTTCATATCTAGCACACTAAAATCCACAGGAAAGATAAATTTATCTACCTTTGTCAAAACATCTTCTATAACTCCTTTAGGATAAGTAATCGAACGATCAACTAACTCAAGAGTTATGGTAGTAGGTGAAATTTCTCCTAAAACCAACCTTTTAAAAATCAATAGAGGCATCAAATTAATAGTGGCACCCAAATTGTATAAAGATTTTCCAAAAAAATCTTTCGCCAATAGCACAAGGAATAGTAAAACTACCAGGATCTTAAAGTTTTTCATGAAGCTTTTTCTAAATTATAGCGCTACACTCATCTCTAAGTGCAATAGTCTCATTATATGGAAAATTCCTTTTTTTATGAAGTATATCCTTTATAAAATTCAAATAGCTTGGCATTTGTTTTAGGGCTTCAACAAATGGAATGTTTATTGTCAATTTCTTAATATTTCCCCAAAATTTTGTAAATTGATTACCTTTGTTTTGCTTTAATCTTTGAGGAAATGGAGGTGGTGGTCTTTTTACAGTAATTTTCATTGGTATGATGGACATTCTAACTCAAAATGAAAATTTTCATTAAATTATTCTTTTTCCACCCCTTCATTTTAAACTTTAACTTCAACTTATTTTTGAACTTTTGTTTCCAATTCTTTTTCACTTCTCAGTTAAATACCCTTAATTTGCTTTTTGTTCGGATCTTTAGGATTTACTTCAACATTACTGAGTAATACATCCCGGTTGATTTTCTAACTAAAATTTAGGTGATTTTTTCAACCAGGATTATAATAATTGGAATAAGGATTATTAGCTAAATTGTTTTATGCATTTAAAGTTTCAAATAAATATTGAGAATCTGTCATTTGTCTTAATTAATTTTCCTCAATTAAAGGAGGTGTCTGAGAATAATTCCTTCAATATTGATCTATCTTCTTTGATATTGTAGCAATTTGAGTAGATATTGTATCAGAATCATGAATAATAGCTACTCTTTTTAGGTTTACCCTTTCAGAGGGTCATTGAAAATTATTAGTAGTTATCTCTTCAATTAAAGAATACACTTCATCAAATGGTTTTGACATTAATGATCCACCACCAATAGTATCAATTATTGATCTAAAAGATCCAACAAGTCCATTAGAAAATTTTTGAATTATAACCAATCTGCCAACGCATGGTGTGGACACTTCCTAAAAGATCCAACAAGTCCACCACCAACAGTATCAATTATTGATCTAAAAGATCCAACAAGTCTATTAGAAAAGGTTTGAATTATAACCAATCTGCCAACGCATGGTGTGGACACTTACTAAGGAGATCTTTAAAAATTTCGCAAAGCTTTGTAAATTGATTCCTCTTCAAACTAACAAAAAGATGTAATATCATTTCTAAGCTTAGCAGTTTTTTGTGGTGGAAAATATTTAGATAAAAATTTTTGTGGTAAGTCTCCCCAAGTTCTGAAAGATCCAAATGCTAACGAGTTTAACCAAATTTTAGCTTTATCCCTTAACGAAAAAAAGAACTCTAAGTCTGAAGACATCATTCGGCACTCCATATTTAAATGTAGCACATAATTCTGAGAATTTAGCAAAGTGTAAGTTAAGTTCTTTAGTCGGTGTTCCCCCAAAGTGATTATTTTGCACCATTTAGATAATAGCAGGTTTAAGCTCAAATGAATTGCCAGCTACATCAAGGTTTTGTATACTCAAATGAATTCCATCTGCTGTAGGATTAGCATAATCTCTTAAAGGTCTATGATGATGTTTATTTTCATTTCCATAATTGATTGAGTTGTAAGCCATTCTATTCAAATAATCTCCCTCTTTTTGTTGTTTTCGGATTTTTCTGATTGTTCTTTCTAATTTTGAATTTTATGGTATTAAACCTACAGATCTTAAACTATGTATAAAAAAAACACAATAAGCAATAAATATAAGCAAACACATTAAAATATTAAAAATATTTAATTAAACTACAAATAGTTTTTCAGTTCAAATAAATTG
>NEWO01000727.1:73762-97385 GCA_003013225.1 Phalaenopsis aphrodite
TCATTAGAGATGAAGGAAGTCATTTCAGGAATAGAATGATTGAAACATTAACTCAAAAATTTGAGATTAAACATAATAATGCCACAGCTTATCATCCTCAGACCAATGCTTTAACAAAATTATCCAATCAAGAAATTAAAGGAATATTAGAAAAAATGATAAATCCTAAATGGCCTAATTGGTCTGCTATACTTGATAATGCCTTATGGGCCTATAGGTCTGCTTATAAAACACTTATAGGAATGACAACATATAGGCTCATATATGGAAAAGCATGTCACTTGCCAGTTGAGTTGGAACATAAAGCTTACTGGGCAATTAAAGAGTTAAATTATAATTTGAAAGATGCTAGAGAGAAACGATTACTGCAATTAAATGATCTCGATGAATTGAGAAATGAAGCTTATGATAATGCCAAAATTTATAAGAAAAAAACAAAATTTAGGCATGATCAAAAAATTTTGAAAAAGCATTTTGAGCCTGGGCAAGAAGCATTGCTTTATAATTTGAGATTGAAATTATTTCCAGGAAAACTTAAATTCAAGTGGTCACGACCATTTATTGTGGTAAGAGCATATCCATTTGTAGTTGTTGATATTGAAGATAGAAAAAGTAGGAGAGTGATTAAGGTAAATGGACATAGATTAAAAGATTACATGAGTGGAGAGGGCCTTGCATTTGAAAAGATCCTAATGTTGGGTCAAACCTAAGTAAAAAAATTGTTATGTCGGGCAGAGATGTTAAACCAAGTGCTTTGTGGGAGGCAACATGTAGTTATCGATGTGATTTAGATTTGAATTGTTGTTGTGATGAGTTCTATATAGTGATTGTGAGTTTTATACAATTTTGTTGGCACGAAACATTATTATATTAAAGGACTTGAAGAGTGGAAGAAAGAAATTTGAGAATTGAGTATATTGGTTTGGCGTTGTAGCGTCAGATCTGGCGATACAACGCCACAATTTGAATAACTCCTTTGAACAGCCAAAAATTTGATTTCCTTTCTTCTTCCTCTATATAAAGCTGCCTAAGACGAGATTTGAAGTATCACTATGAAATTCCTAAGTATTTTAAGGAAATTTAAGAGTGGGAATTTCATCAGAGAGATCATGGAAAGTAATGACAATGGAAAATTTAAAGATAAGAAGTTGTTAATAAGGATGCTCAAAACTACTTTAATGGATATCTTGCATTAAGTCTGTAGCGCCTCATGGCCAAACTTGAGAAGATTGAAGGTGAGATTTCTCTTTTGCATACAAGTTATAAGACTTATACTATTTCTTTTCTCACTAAAGGATAAGGCTAAGATATGGTTACATTCATTATCTCCTGGATCTATTAGAACTTGGAGTGATTTAGCACAGAAATTCCTTGCTAAATATTTTCCACCATCAAAGACTGTAAAGCTTAGAAATGATATTACATATGTTAATCAGTTTGAAGGGGAATCTATTTTTGAAGCATGGAAGCGATTTAAAGAACTCTTAAGAAAGTGTCCACCCCATGTTATACCATATTGGTTAATAATTCAAATATTTTATAATGGATTAGTTGGATCTCTTAGATCTATTATTGATGCCAGTACAGGTGGTTCATTAATGTCAAAACCATTTAATGATGCTTATGCTTTAATAGAAGAGATGGCTACCAATAATTTTCAATGGACTTCTAAGAGTGTAAATCTTAAGAAAGTAGCAAATCAAGTTGATGCAATTTCAAGGAAGTTAAACTAATTTTGAATGAATTTTTCTCAACCAATATCTATGATTGAGATCGATTTAGAATGAATTTTTCTCAACCAATATCTATGATTGAAGAGAATTCATTAGGCCAAATGGTAGATTCTCAAGCATCATTATAAACTTTGAATTCTATAAATAACAAGCAGAATAACCCGTATTTGAATTATTATAACCCAGGTTGGAAAAACCATCCAAGTTTTAATTGGAATAATACTACGAGTGGTAATAATAAAAAATGGGGGAACAATCAAGTAAACCCATTGAGAAACTGGAACAACCAAGGGAATAGTAATTATAGACCTACTTATCCTCCAGGTTTTAACAGTAATTCACAATTTAAGGAGAAGAAGATGTTTATAAAAGAAGTGGTGTTACAAATGGGAAATCAGCTACAAAATCAAGGAGCTACAATTAGAAATATTGAGAATCAACTTGGACAATTAAAAAATTTATAAAGTAATAGATCCTAAGGAACACTTCAATGTAATACAAAAGTAAATCTGAAAGACCAAAATAAAGAGCAAGTAAAAGCCATTCAACTTAGAAGCAAAAGAGATATGGAAGGTAGAGTTTAAAAAGAGACTGAAGTAGAGAGAAAAGAGATTAAAGAACTAAAAGAAGATGCTCCGAAAGATTTAGAAAGACCTATTTCTCCACTTAAAGTTAATTTGTAAAGACAATCACCACCATTTCCTCAGAGGCTTTGACAACAGAGGTTGGATAAGCAATTTTCAAAATTTTTAGAAATTTTTAAGAACCTTACCATTAATATTTCATTTGTTGAAGCCTTAGAACAAATGTCATGTTATGTGAAGTTTATGAAGGATATTCTTAATATAAAAATGAAGTTTGATGATAATGAGACTGTTGCACTTAGTGAGGAGTGCAATGTTATAATTCAGAAGAAGCTTCCTGAAAAGCTTAAAGATCATGGTAGCTTTACAATTCCATGTGCAATAGGAGACAAATTTTATGGTAAAGCTTTATGTGAATTAGGAGAAAGCATCAACCTTATGTCATTATCAATATTTAAAAGATTGAGATTAAGATAAATAACCCCTACTACTGTAACTCTGTAGTTAGCAGACTGTTCAATAACATATTCTAAAGGAGTTATAAAAGATGTCCTAGCGAATGTGGATCAATTTATCTTTCTTATTAATTTCATTGTGCTAGACATAGAGGAAGATAAAGAGGTACATATCATTTTAGGGAGACCATTCCTAGCCACTGGAAGAGCAATGACAGATGTGCAGAAAGGAGAATTAGTTATGTGCATTAATGATCAAACAATTACATTTAATATTTCCAAATCAATGAAGTACCCTGCAAAAGGTAAAGATGATGAATGCTATAGAAAGGATTTGATTAGATATTTAAGTGAATGTCATTTCAAAACAAATTATGAAGAGAAATTTGAGATTAAAGAGTTGGAACATGAGCAAGAAGAGGAATTGGATAAATATGAAGTTTTATATAAGGAAGATTCAAATTATGTTCGAGAAAGATTTAAAGTTTTGGAGACTACAGAGAAAGATACATCTTTTTATCCATCCATTAAATACCTCCCGAGCTTGAGTTGAAGTTACTTCCTAAACATTTGAAGTATGCCTTTTTCGGCGATTCCTATACATTACCTTTTATAATTTCCTCAAAATTAACTACAAAAGACGAAGAGAATTTGATGAAAATTTTAAAGAATTATAAGAAAGCCTTTCAATGGATAATTGTTGATATAAAAGGAATCAGTCCTTCAATTTGTATGCATAGAATTCATATGGAAGAGAACTGCAAATACAGGGTTGATCCTTAAAGGAGATTGAATCCTTTTGTGAGAGAAGTTGTTAAGAAAGAAATTTTAAAGTGGTTAGATACTAGAATTATCTACCCTATTTCAGATAGTGCACGAGTTAGTCCAATTCACTGTGTTCCTAGAAAAGGAGGAGTAACTATAACTTTGAATGAACATAATGAGTTAATACCAACAAGACAAGTTATAGGATGGAAAATATGCATTGATTATAGAAAATTAAATCTCGCTACAAGGAAAGATCATTTACCATTACACTTTCTAGGTCAGATGCTAGATAGATTAGCTGGGCATAAATACTTTTATTTTCTGGATGGATATATTGGTAATCACCAAATACAAATAACTCCTGAGGATCAAGAGAAAAAAACTTTTACCAGTCCTTATGGTACATGTGCTTTTAGAAGAATGCCCTTTGGTTTATGTGATGCACCTGCTACATTTCAAAGATGTATTATGACTATTTTTGTAATTTAATTGAAAAAGGGATTGAGGTTTTTATGGATGATTTTTCTGTGTTTGGAAATTCATTTGACTTATGTTTAGAACGTCCATCAAAAGTTCTTAAGCGTTGTGAAGAAACAAAATTAGTCCTTAATTGGGAAAAATGCCAATTTATGATAGCAGAAGGAATAGTTTTGGGACATCAAATTTTAGAAAATGGTTTGAAAGTAGACCCTACAAAAATTCAAGTGATCACTAATTCACCTTACCCAACAAGTGTAAAGGAAATTAGGAGTTTTTTAGGACATATTGGATTCTACATGCAATATATAAAAGACTTTTCAAAAATTGCTAAGCCTCTATGCCATTTACTTAAAAAAGATGTTATTTTTAATTTTGATGAAGAGTGCCTAAAAGATTTTGAATTATTAAAAGAAAAATTAGTCACTGCACCAATTATTTTTGCACTAGATTGGGAAAAACCTTTTAAATTAATGTGTGATGTTAGTGATTATGCTATTGAAGCAATTTTAGGGCAAAAGCATGATAAGATTTTCAAAATTATCGACTATGCTAGTAGAACTCTTAATGAAGCTCAAATTAATTATATAACAACTGAGAAAGAGTTATTAGCAGTAGTATATGCTTTTAATAAATTTAGATCATACTTGATTGTAACTAAATGTATTATGCATACAAATCATTCTGTTATTAAATATGTAATGAAAAAGAAAGATGCAAACCTAGACTGATACGATGGGTTCTTCTTTTGCAAGAATTTGATTTTGAAATAGTAGATAGGAAGGGAGTTGAGAATCAAATTGTTGATCATCTGTTCAAACTTGAATTAGAAAGCCACTCTATTTTGAAAAAAAAGTATTAATGAACATTTTCCAAATGAAAAATTGTTCAATATTAATGAGTGACGTGTTCCATAGTATGCAGACATTGTGAACTTTATTGTTAGTGATATTATAACATATGGAATGACATACCGATAGAGGAGGAAATTTTTATCTGAAGTTAGGACTTATTTTTGGGATGACCCATTTTTTATATAAACAAGGAAATGATCTAATTATTTGAAAATGTATGCCTTTAGAAGAAACTTATGAAATTATCCAAAACTGTCATAATTCTGATTTTGAGGGACATTTTGGGGTTAATAAAACAACGCACAAAATTTTATAATCTGGATTTTATTAGCCTACAATCTTTAGAGATGTTAATTTTTATATCAAAACTTGTGATCGATGTCAATGAATAGGAAATATTTATAGGAGGAATGAGATGCCCCTCAATTATATGTTAGAAGTTGAGATATTTGCTGTTTAATGATTAGATTTCATGGGACCATTTATACCATCATTCAAAAATTTATATATATTGTTAGCAGTTGACTATGTATCCAAATGGATAGAAGTTATTTCTTTACCTCAATGTGATGCTCAAAGTGTTACAAAGTTTTTAAGAATAAATATATTTGGTAGATTTTGGATGCCGAGAGTGATCATAAATGATGGGCGAAGTCATTTCAGAAATGCAATAATGGAGAAATTATTAAAGAAATATCATATTAACCATAGAATTGCTACTGCTTATCATCCTCAGACAAGCGGTTTGACTGAATTGTCCAATCATGAAATTAAAATAATATTGAAAAAAATTTTAAATTCAACCAAAATCGATTGGACATCTAAACTTGACTATGCTTTGTGGGCTTATAGAACTGCATACAGAACTCCTATAGGAATGTCCCCATACGGGCTAGTATTTGGAAAAGTGTGTCACTTACTAATTAAACTTTAGCATTAAACATATTAGACAATTAAGAAATTTAATTACAATTTAAAAGATGATGGTGAGATAAGGTTATTGTATTTAAATAAGCTTGAAGTGATAAGGAATGAATCTTATGAAAGTGCTAAGATTTACAAAGAAAAGTTGAAGATGTGGCATGATCGAAGGATTCTGACTAAAAATTTTCATCCAGGGAAAAAAGTTTTTCTTTATAATGCAATGTTAAGATTATTTCTAGGCAAACTTAAGTCTAGGTGGATGGGGTCATTTGTTGTGATGAAAGTTATCCTTATGGAGCAACAAATATCAAATATCCTAAAACTGATAAAATATTCAAAGTGAATGGTCACAGGCCGAAATCCTACTTTTTAAGCGACCAACTTGAATTAAATGATTTTCTAATGTTGGGTCAATCAGAATAAGTACTGGTTTCATCGAGCTGACAATGTAAAACCAAGCGCTCTGTGGGAGGCACCCCATAATTATCTGTGTTTGTTTTTATTATTATGTTATTGTGTGTGAATTAGAAAATTATGGTACTAGTTTGATTATATATTAAGTTAGTGATTATTTTAAGACAATAAAAGATGGCTTAAACATGTTAGAATGAAAGTTTGGACTTTAAGTTGACCTGTGCTAAATTGAGCACTGGCGCTTAAGCGCCAAAATCCGGCGCTTAAGCGCGACAGTTAAAAATATGTGCAAATTTTAGTTTCTAGAAGTTCTAACAGTAAATTGGTTGGTTTGAACGTGTAAGAGTACTTCTAAGACATGCCTAAGAGTTTTAGGAAGGGTTTAAAGCCTATAAATAGAGGGGGTATGAGGAGAAATATCACCACACCTTCATTTTACCATAAATTTTAAGTGAAAAAGAGAGAGTCTTGGAAAAATGTCATCTTAGGAGAGTGATTTGTAGAAGGGAGAAGCAATGAGAAAGAAGTTTATTAGTCAGAGTGTGCAAGAGATGTACAATGATTTTCTAGCATTAGTATCGAAGGAATAGCATAAAAAATCACTAAAATTCAGGCTAATGTCGCTTCAATTGAAGCAAAATTGATGGAAGTTAAAGCACATATATTTCACATGGGATGGCAACTAAAGATGCAGTTTAGCCATACCAGTTTTATAGAAGAAGCAGATAAGGCTATGTATAAAAATAACAAGTGGATTGAAGAAGATTCAACTGGAGTTATTAATCATTGTCCGTTTTTTCAGTTATACATACCAAATGCTGAAGGAGAGACTAATGATAGGCCATAATTTGTTCCATAAACTAGAGAATGGAATTAAGTTTGTGATTTAGTGCTTATGATTAGTGTTTGTGTGTTTAATGTTTGTTCATTAATGTTAAGTGTGTTTTAAATTGTTTTTTTATATAATAAGTTTGTTTAGAGTCTATGTTAGGAATGTTCTCATCCAACGCTATTTGGATTGAGAATTTATGTATTCAAAAATTTTTGGAATTATTTATGAATGAATATAAGTGTTTTGTTTATGAAAAATTGTGTTATTTAGTATTGAATCAAGTTAGCTTAAATTAGTGAATGTTGAGTTAGAAGAAATTGAGAGGGAAAAGAATAGTATACAGAATGTTTTTAAGACCATAGAGGGATGGTTGACTTAGGCTAGAAGTGCATTTCTCTTAAATAAAAAAAATCGAAATTTGTGTGTTGGTGCCTAAGCACCAAATCCCATGCTTAAGCACTGACTAAACCAATAGATGGGTGCCTAAGCGCCGAACCATTCACAATTAAGTGTTGGTTCACAAAAATTGGTTCGTGAATGGTTTTAAGTGAATTTTTGGTCCAAAAATCACCATTAAACCACCCCACTTCGCCTTCTTCCTAAGTTTTTCACGATTTAGAGAGTTAGGGAATCATCTAATTTATGGATTTCTTAGTGGATTCAAGCCAAATTCATTAAATTTGATCTTCTTGAGGTAAGAGCTTCACTTCTATGCAAAAAATTTTTATTTTCACCGTTTATTTTTAACACATTCATGAGCTACCCGAAAATCACTATTCATGGTGAAAATTTGGAAAAAAATTAATGGAAAATTGATCCTGAGAATATAGTTGTGTAAGAATTATATAGTTGACTTTGCTATGCAATGGTGTCAAAAGCTTGATGCAATATTTTATGAATAAGAAATTTAAGCAATTAATGTTGGGATTCTACGCAAGTAAACATATCGTTATCAAGTAATAAAGGACTTTCTATTTAAGCCCCAAATATCGATCCCACGGGTAACGTTGGAATTTAAAATGATAAATTTACTAGGAAATTTACAGAAAGTCAAAACGAAATTACTGTCACTAATTTTGAATGTTGAGATATTATAAGAACTAAATTATTTGACTAATAACAAAACTGAAATACAAAGTTTAAACAATAACTACTAAACTTTTAAAATATGTTTATGTGATGAAGATTTCTTATGTGAAAAAGCATCTTTCCCACTATAATGAGATTTTGATAAAATGAGATGAAATAAATGGTTCTAATATATTGTTCCAAATATGAGCAGTTTAAATTCTCTACCCTGCTACAGTGTTATAGAAAATAGTTAGCTAATCCCAGGTTTAGCCCCTAAATTTGTGGTTAGGCTAGGAGGATACTGGCTCCCACTCCAGAGCTCCCACCTCCCTTCACCTGAAGGCTAACTCTCGCTTTAGTTTTTAAACACTAAGACCAAATTAGGGATTTTGGTTTGTCACCCTAAAGATTCTCTAATTCTACACCCAACAAAGTATATTTCCCTATTTATTTGCACTTAATTCCATGGATAAAATTCTCCTTCATAGAATCAAATGTGTTCCTCACTCTGCTGTAGAACTCATACTCCATTTCCCGGATCATATGTTTCACAACACATTTTAACAATTCAATTGGCCAGATCAAAAAGTAAATTAAGTTCGGAGTTGAAAATTATTCATAATTTATTTTACATTTTAATATTGGCACATCAATATTATCTCTTCATTTCACCATATCTTAGAGTACGGAGAAGGATAAAGTAAACTACTCAGACTTTATGAGAAAGAAACAACAAAACACAAATTTCATATATAAAAGAAAGTTCATACAATACTAATAAACAAACAACACTTATCTAAAACTCTTTCTCAAAGCAAATCCCTTGTAGCTTCTTCTAGGAAATGTAGGGAGAGAAATTTCTCACTTTTCTCCTTCTCCAACACTCTTAGAGAAGAATTCACACTTAATCTCACCATAAAAATTATTAACTCTTAAAGAAAAATCACTAATAGACTCATAAATGGTGGTGGAATGAAAATGGAAAAAGTGTATGGAGGCGAGGTGTGGCGAAAATGACAAGGAGGGATGAAGAAGAATGAAGAGAGGGCAAAAAATGACCAAGAGAGAGAGTTTTTCTGATGAATTTTGGCCCCAAATAGAGCCTAGAGTTTGTTCTCCAATAGGTGCATCCAAAAACTCTTCAAAAAGCGTCCAGATTCATTGAATCTTCTAGAAACAGGGCCTGAACCGCCATAAGCGTCGTTGGCGCCAGTGTTCATTTAATTAATTGCTGCTCTCTGTCAAACATCATCGTCAGCGCCCATTCTGTCGTTGTCGGCACTGAACAAATTTTCAACTTCTTCATTTTTTGCTCCAAATTTCATCATTTTTGCTTCTTTTTTACTTCAAGTCCTAAAATTCAACAACCTGCAAGAAAACATAAAAATACCTTCCATTAAAGTGCAATATCACCAAAAATGAGTATGAAATATGGGTCTAAAAATGCATATATTTTTTGTGTATCAAAATCCTCCAAACTTACATGTTACTTGTCCTCAAGTAACTCCTCTACTATATAAAAATATGACTTATGGTAATGAATTTAACTTCTAGATTTTCATATCTTAGTCTACAAAATACAATAGCATAACTTAAGAAAAATTCAAAACAACTCTAGTTAATAGTAAAGGTATAAGAATATTTAACAATCAAGTCCAAAATTTCTGATTCTCTATTCTTTTCAAGAAAAATTGCAAATTATCATATTAAAGTCACTTAAAGTATTCATATGAAAAAGAACTTCATAAAACTTTATTAGTAAATAAACTAATACTCAAATAAAAGTTAAGAAAATGTAGCCAAGCCTTCTTTTTTAAATTGATTCAAGTGAAGCCAGTTTTTAATTAGACATCACATGAAGCTTTTCCCCACATATTTTCTTTTCTTTTTCTTTTCTTTTCTTTTCTTTTTCTTTTCTTTTTTTTATGTGTGATGATTACTATATCTGGATAGCCTTTAATGATTTTGAACTTCACCATCCTCTTCTTAAAGTCAAAAACTTTTCACATTTTTCCACTTAACAAATTTATATTAGCTTAAAGATTTCATAAGGTTTAATTCTTTTCTTCTTACATGAACCTTTAAGATTTTTAATATTTCAAAAATACAATTTTCTTCACTTAAAATAGAAAAACATAGTATTTATTTTTATACCAAATATCTTAAAATCTAAAATTAACATTTATTATTGAAATTTTTTACTGAAGATTACTATATATTTAGAAACATAAATATAGTTATCTAAAGTTAACCAATAATACCAAAGGTCATGTTAAATTTAATTTTTTTTTTAAAATATTGCTAAGTGAGGAAAAATAAAATTAAGTTTCTTTCTTTTTTAAAAAAATATTTTTCGTTCACCCCAAAACTTAAATTTTTAAAAGATTTAGCATGAAGAATTGAAAAATAAAGGGTAAAAGAAAACATTAAATACATAAAGAAAAGACATACCTGTTGAAGGTTATGATTTTGAAACTTAATTCTGAAATACTACAGATGCTAATCTAAAAAGGTACAAGACTTAAAACATTAAATTGCAAACAATACATATAAAATCTGCTGAGAAAGAGTTAATTATAATACATTTAACAAAATATAAAAACTGACAACATAATTAAACTGAATTCCAAAAATGAGAATAGTTTTACAAACTATAGTTTCACAACATAAAATCAAAAATAAAACAGAGTCTCACAATCTAACAAAAAATAATCTCAACAATATAACAAAAACAAATAACAAAATAGCAAAGTACAATCAAACATAAACTAAAAGAAAAATCACCAATCATCATCATTTTTTTCTTCTTCTACATCCAAATTCTATCGCTGATATGGAGTAAAAATAGGGTTAGTAAGAAACTGAACTAATGATCACCCTTCACTTGTCTCACCAGCGCATCATCATAAGCAGCATCATATTTGAACTTTTTCCATATCAAATCATCAGTGTTAGCATTTCTGGCATCCATATTTTGCAATATATGATCCATTCTTAAGATATCTCCCTGTTGGATCATCATCTGGTCCAAAAGTTCTCGGTTAGTAGGGGTCCTTGAAGTAGAAGGAATATCTCTGCTCTTACTTCCAGACCTCCATCCAACATGAGATTCATATGTCTTTATATTGGCAGACCCAATAGGTTTTAGTGGTTTAATTCTCTCTTCTATAGGTCTAAAATCAACTCCTACCTGTTCGCATAGTGTAAAAATAAGTACAGGGTGTGCCAAACCACCAGTGGTCTCTCCCAAAGCAATAGATCTTGTGTTCATATAAATAATAGAGCCTACATTTATCTTCATCACCTGCTGAATACAGAAGTTCAGGATGGCTCTATCCTTGCTCACCTCACTATGATGATTTTTCTGAATCATTCTTCCGGAAATAAAGTAGTGTCAGGCCTTAGATATTACATTAAGCATAGAAAGATGAAAGTTTACCTTAACACCATTTTTCACTTTCTAAGTTCCTCTTCCATTAGTCAGAAAAGAAATGACCTCATCCAAGGCCTCATTAATAGCAGAAAATGATTTATACTGACAACTGTAAGCATTTTCTAACTGATAAAACTCATTAATTTTTCTTGGAGAAAACTCCACTTTTTCCCACGAACAAAAATAAAATCATCAGAAACCTCAGTAAAGTGGGCATAGAATTCCATCACTACACCAATAATCGCATCGGCAGTAAAATAACAGAAATATTTTCAGTTCCAAACATTGATTAATCACTAGACTTCTCCACCCAAATTTTTAAAACCATGATCCAAAATTACTTTTTTATGCTTAAGTAGACTATTGAATCTTACACTAGCTCTAAAGCTAACAAATTTTTGTTCATCATAATCTACTTTTTTTCCTTTGCTCGTTCTTGGTGCCATAGGAAATCTAGAGAAATTTTGAAAAAATCCGAATAAATTCTAAAAATTTCAAAAATCACAAGGTAAAACGCTTTAAACTTACATCTACTAAGTAAGAGTACTTCACCAAAGGATTTTCTCAAAATCTCTTAAAAAATTCCAAAATTTTTGGATCTCAATAATGTGAGATAAATCCTTGGTGAAAATAAAAAAAAATTAATTCAAAGTGTATCTCTTACCTAGAGAAGATGAAATCTAAAGTTCCTTTGCCTTAAAATCGCCTCAAATCCAAGCAAATGCGAGCCTGAGGTGCAGAAAATGGAGGTTGAAGGTGACTCAAAGGGTAAAAATGGCAGTTTACGATGAAAAGCCAAATTTTAAAGGGTTAAAGGGTGTTCTCGGGTCGAGGGCGTTGTCGGCGCCCATGCCAGCGCCGTCGGCGCTGCATGCCAAAAATTCCATTTTTTCGATTTTTTCAACATTTTCAATTTTCAATGTCCTCTCAATTTTCTCCAAAGTCTTTTTAGTATTTATTTATTTTTTTTAACACAATTTTTTATCTAACAATAATTCACAAACAACAATAAACTAACTTTTATATATGAAAATACACTTTTACAAACACATTTTTCTAATCACACTTTCACACATATTAAGAAAACTAAATTATAAATCAACATCGAAATCAAGCCACAACATTAAACGTTGACACAAAACTCTACACACAATCAATGTTCAGAATTCTAAAGCAAAGCAAAGCAAACTAAATCAAATCCACACAATCACATTATGTACATAACTATTTTAAACTAGTAGAGAGTCCAAATTCTTCAATTATTCTGCTTCATCTTCAGTGCTTTCTCCTCCTCTAATATCTCCCATAGATTGGTAATGAACGTACAAATTGTAGAAGGGTAGGTAAAAGAATTGATCAGTTGAATTTTCTTTGATCCATCCTTTTTCTTTAAACATCCGCACTAATCTTGGTTCAAGTGTTCCAGTATGATCAAAATTCTCTTTCATCCTCCAATCAATATGATTGAAAAGGTACTTAAGATCTCCTATTGCATTTGTAATACTCATAAGTTCTCTTTCAATTTTCTATAATTTCTTTTCCAAAGCAAGTGAACTTCCAATGTTGGTGGCATCAATTGAGTTAAAGCATGTGATGAATGATCTAAGATAGTATCTAATGCTTCATTCCCATTCCCAACATAATTATCATCAATAGGAATCATGGGCTCCCAAGGTAATAAAACTTTTTTCCCAACTTTCATTTGGAACTTGAGATTTACTGCAAAGTAGAAAAATTGTGGAAGGATGCCCAAGTCCATAAATTGACCCATTCATAACCCATAACAGATTTAAAAATGATAGATCCTACATCAATGAGTTTTTCCCTTTGAATGCAATAGTTCAAAATAACACTTTCCTTGGTGACTCTACTAATTTTCATGGTAGGGAGTAATTTTGCAGAAATGAAGAAATGCCACTACTTCGATATTGGACTAAGCAATGAAGCAGAGAAACTAACATATCCTTCCTCTCACATTTCTTAAATATCACTTTCATCCGTCAGAAAATTATAGACATCTTGCATGAAATCTCTGGTTGGGATAAAATTTGTATAATGACAGATTGGAACACTTTCTATCATATACAACTCATTGATTTGTGTTTGAGTAAATGGTACAGCCATACCTTGTACGAAGACGACTCCTTGGGTAATTCCATGTAAGTTGACATAGAATTCATTCACTACTGGTACAATAACTGCAGCGGTAGTGTAGCACAAAACTTCTCATCATCTTTGTACAATGATTTTATTAATCGGAGAACTTAGATTAATCAATCCATGATTGACAAAGTCTCTCTCCTTGATAAGCCTCTTCTTTGTAATAACTTTGTCGTATAATCTTTGTGTGTCAATACTGATAAACTTTCTTTTATTAAAAACTCCATACCTTGAAGTATTTTTGAAATTAGAGGTCATTAAATTTAAAAATAAGAAGTTTCTAGTCATCCAAGGCAATTTTTAGGACTTTAAAAACACCTCGCGACGGTTATTACGAAGTGAAATCCTGCCAAAGTCCTCCAAAATTTGTACTAAACCGTCAAACTGCTATCAGCACTGTCGGAGCTCCCGATGGTGTTGTAGGTGCTTCGGTCTGTCTGCGAGCGCAATCGACGTCAGAGGCCAAAATTGCGTCTTTTCATGTTTTCGTTCAATTCAATTCTAAATTTTCCTCTAATACCAATATTTGTCTTAATTTATAATATATAAAATTGTGTAGGATTATTATCTACTAATATATAAACACTTATCAAACAAAATAGTAATACATAGATATATATATTTATATATATGTTGCCTCTCATATAGCGCTTGGTTTAACGTCGTCAGCCCGACGTACCATTTGTTTAGTTGGGTTGACTTAACATTAAAACTTCTTTAAATTGTGGTATGTGCCCTGCATAATAATGTTTCAATCGATGCCCTTTAACTTTAAATATCTTTCCAGTCTTAGGATATTTAAGAACAACAGTTCCATAATGATAGACTTTAATCACTTTAAATGGTCCTAACCATCTGGATTTCAGTTTTCCTAGAAATAATCTCAATCTTGTATTATATAATAAAACTTCTTGTCCAGGTTCAAACTTCTTTTGAATAATCTTTCGATCATGTCATATTTTCATTTTCTCTTTATAGATTTTTACATTATCATATGCTTCATTTCTAATTTCCTCAAGTTCATTGAGTTGCAATAATCTTTTCTCACTATCATCCTTTAAATTAAATTAAAATTCTTAATTGCCAAAGATGCTTTATGCTCTAATTCTAGTGGTAATGACATGTTTTTTTTTCTAAAAATAAATCTATATGGGGACATTCCTATAGGAGTCTTATAAGGAGTTCTATGCTCATAATGCAGTATCTAATCTAGCAGACCAATTTAATTTATAAGGGTTTACAGCTTTTTCTAAAGTTCATTTAATTTCACGATTTGATATCTCAGCAAGGCGACTAGTTTGAGGATGATAAACAGTAGAGAATCTATGCATAATATCATATTTCTTAATTAATTTTGCAATTCTCTTATTCCTAAAATGAGATCCTTCATCAGTAATAATTAACTCTCAACATTCCATATCTTGTAAAAATATTTTTAATTAAAAATCTAGAAACACTCCGAGCATCACATTTAGGTACAACAATAACTTCCATCCATTTGGACATATAATCAACAATAAGTAATATATATAAGTTCCCAAATGAAGGTATATATGGTCCCATAAAATCTAGAGGCATTTCAACTTCTAATGTGTAATTTAGAGGTATTTCATTTCTTCTAGAAATATTTCCTACTCGTTGAAATTGATCGCATGTTTTAATAAATTCATTAACATCTCTAAAAAGAGTAGGCCAGTAAAATACAGCTTGCAAAATCTTATATGTAGTTATATGTGTTCCAAAATGTCCTCCAAATTCAGAATCATGGCATCTTAAATTATCTGTTGAGTTTCCTCATAAGACACACATCTTCTAGTAATTAGATCTTTATATTGTTTATATAAATATGAGTCATCCCAAAAATAGAATTTTGAATCATATATAAATTTTTTTAAATGTGGATTTTTGATATCAGGTAGTAAAATATCACTTACAATATAATTTACTATATCGGCATACCACGGTACATTCATTTCATCAATACTATATAGTTGTTCATCAGAGAAATTTTCTAAAATTTTATTTGCAAATATTTCTCTTTCTAGTTTATACAAATGATCTACTATTTGATTATCATTTCTCTTTCTATCAAATAAGGAAAAATTAAACTCTTGCAATAGAAGCATCTATCTAATTAATCTTGGTTTAGCATCCTACTTTTGCATCAAGTATTTAATAGCAAAATGATTTGTATGTACTATACATTTAGTTCCAATTAAGTAAGGTCTAAATTTATCAAAGGCATAAACAATAGTGAGTAACACTCTTACAGTAGTAGTAGTTGATTTAAGCATCATTTAGAGACTTTTTTAAATTATTTAAACATAATTCAAACAAAGCTCCAAATACCAAAAAATTATCCATAAACACTTCCATTCCATGTTAAAAAAAATTGCTAAAAATTGACATCATACATTTATTGATATGTTGCACGTGCATTGCATAGTCCAAAAGACATTCTACAAAAAGCAAATGTTCCATATGGGTTTGTAAATGTTCCAAAAGGCATTCTCTATAGCAAGTGGAATTTGGTGATAATCTATATATCCATCTAAAAAGTAATAATATTTTTTAACAACCAATCTATCCAACATTTGGTCTTGAAAAGGTAAAGGAAAGTAATATTTTCTAGTGGCCATATTTAATTTTTTATAGTCAATACAAATTCGCCAACCAGTAACTTGTCTTATTGATATTAATTCATTTTTCTCATTTTCTTCAACGGTCAGTTCAAGTTCGGGTGGCTTAATACTTGAAGGAATAAGATTTTTATTATCGTTTTCCAATAAGTCTAAAGTTTCAAATTTGCCCTGAATATACTCCAAATCTTCTTCTTTTATTTCTTCCTTGTTTTAAAAAAATTCTCCTTGCCTTAATTTGTCTTCAAACTCTTCCTTAAATTTTTCATTACTCAGATAATCGGCTACTTCCATCCTAAAACATTCATTATCTTTTTCTATTACTGGATATTTCATTGCTTTTAAAATATTAAATGTTACTTCTTGATCATTAACTCTCATTATTAATTCTCCTTTTTGCACATCTATCACAGCTCTCTCTATTTCAAGAAATGGTCTCCCGAAAATAATAGGAAGTTCTTTATCTTCCTCCATGTCCAATACTATAAAGTTTACAGAGAAAATAAATTTATCCACTTTTACTAATACATCATCTATAACTTCTTTTGGATAAGTTATTGATCGATCAACTATCTGAAGAGTTACAGTAGTAGGGGAAATCTCTCGCAAATCTAAACGTTTAAAGATAGATAAAGGCATAAGATTGATACTCGCTCCGAAACCACAAAAAGCTTTTCAAAAAAACTTTTTACCGATAGCACAAGGTATAGTAAAACTACCACGATTGTTTAATTTTTCAGGAAGCTTTTTCTGAATAATAGCACTACACTCTTTACTGAGTGTAATGGTCTCATGCTCTTTAAACTTCCTTTTCTTATTTAGTATATCCATCATAAATTTCACATAACCTGACATTTGTTTCAAAACTTCAACAAACGTAATTTTTATTGTTAACTTCTTAAGGCTATCCAAAAATTTTGTAAATTGTTTATATTTGTTCTTCTGCTTCAGTTTTTGAGGAAATGGAGGTAATGGTTTTTCTAAAGGACCTTGTGTTTGTTTATTTTCATTTTGGTCAATTTCCATTTCTTCCTTCTCTTCATCAACTTCAGTTTCTCTTTGGATCCTTGCTTTAACTTATTTTCCACTTCGTAATTGAATAGCTTTAATTTGCTCCTTATTTTGACCTTTTAGATTAAATTCCACTATACTCAGAAGAATTCCAGAAGCTCTGGTACTGAGAGCAATAGCAATATGTCTTAATTAATTTTCAATATTTCTAATAGCTGCCCCTTGATTCTGTATTTGATTTCCCATGTTTAACATTACTTCTTCCATCGTCAACTTCTTTTCCTTAACTTGTAGGTTAGGATTAGAGTTAAATCCAGGAGGATAATAAGGTCGATAACAAAGATTTCCTTGGTTAATCAAATTTCCGAAGGAATTCACCGAATTGTCATAATTATTCCAACTAAAATTAGTGTGATTTTTCCTTCCAGGATTATAAAAGTTAGAATAGGGATTGTTATTTTGATTATTTATAGAATTTAAAGTTTCATAAGTTGATTGAGTATCAATGATCTGTCTTAGTGAGTTTTCCTCTAATACTGGGAGTATTTGAGAATAGTTCACTTATATTTGATCAATTTTTTTTGAAATAGTAGCAATTTCAGATGTTAAAATAGAAATTGCATCAGAATCATGAATACTAGCTACTCTCTTAGGATTTACCCTTTCAGAGGGTCATTAAAAAATGTTAGTAGTCATTTCTTCAATTAATGAATATGCTTCATCAAAAGGTTTTGACATTAGTGATCCACCCACAACAGCATCTATAATAGATCTAAGTTATCCTACTAATCCATTATAAAATGTTTGAATTATTAACCAATCTGGTAGAGCATGGGGTGGATATTTTCTAAAAAGATCTTTAAATCTTTCCCAATCTTCATATATCGATTCCCCTTCAAACCGACAAAAAGATGTAATATCATTTCTACGATTAACAATTTTTTAGGGTGGAAAATATTTAGCTAAGAATTTTTGTGATAGTTCTCCCCATGTTCTGATAGATCCATGTGCTAATGAATTTAACCAAGCATTGGCTTTATCCATTAATGAAAAAGGAAAAATTCTAAGCCTACAACATCATTAGACACTCTGTCATATTTAAAAGTAGCACAAATTTTAAGAAAACTAGCAAGATGTAAGTTTGGATCTTCAGTAGTTGTTCCTCTAATCTTCAGTAAATTTTAAAATGAATTAGTCGCAACATCAGGATTTTGAATAGTCAAGTAAAGTTTATCTGTTGTTAGATTAGCATAATCTTTTAAAGGTCTTGGTCGATTTTTGTTTATTTGATTATTTAAGTTATTCGAAATTTCATTTAAATTTTCAATTTCTTTTTGTTGTTTATAAATTTTTCTAATAATACTCTCTAATTCTGAATCATCAGGTACTAAGCCTTCAGATCCAATATTTCACATAAACAAATATAATAAGCAAAGAAACATTTCTTAAAAATAACTCTTAAATAAAAATATATTTCTTTTTGGATTTTTTATTTTTAGTTTTTTTTTGTCTATTTATATTATTTATAAATTTCCTAATTTACCAATTCTATTCAATTTATCATTACCTTCCCCAGCAACGGTGCCAAAAACTTGATCCTGAGAATATAATTGTGTAAAAATTATATAGTTGACTCCGCTATGCAACGGTGTCAAAAGCTTGATGCAATATTTTATCAATAAGAAATTTAAGCAATTAATGTCGGGATTTTACGCAAGTATACGTATCGTTATCAAGTAAATAAAAGACTTTCTATTTAAGCCCCAAATATCAATCCCACGTGAAAGGTTTAAATTTGAAATGATAAATTTACTAAGAAATTCACAAAAAGTCAAAATGAAATTAATGTCACCTATTTTGAATGTTGAGATATTATCAGAACTAAACTATTTAACTAATAAACAAATAGAAATACAAATTTTAAACAATAACTACTAAACTATTAAATTATGTTTATGTGATGAAGATTTTTTATGTGAAAAAACATCTTTCCCACTACAATAAGGTTTTGGTAAAATGAGATGAGATAAATGGTTCTAATATGTATTGTGCTTGTTGACCTCACCTTTGGTTGAGGTCTAGTTTTTCCTCTTTAGTAGCATAGGGTCTAGCCATAGGACTTTGTTATTGACTATTCCTAGAAAACTAGAAAAGAAACCCTCACCATTAGAAATTTTAAACTCATCTTTACTCAACTTGAAGTTCCACATAGTGGTCCTAACCTCTAGCACTTCGTAGGTGTGGTCATTATGGGGGAGCCCAATGAGATTTCCCATAGGATTGCTTGACCTTAGGGTTGACCTTGGCTATTGGTCTGGAGCTAAGGTACTCGCCTCACTCATAATCACTCACAAATACAAACCCAAAACTTCTTGACTTTGATCCGTTAATCCTTTGGGAGACTAGTGTAGATGGTTCCCTAAACCCACTGGCCCTAGACTAGGGTTTAGCTAAGACCAGTACATAGAGAGCCCAAATGGGGTTTCTATTGGTCCATAACTCATTTCTAGTGGTTGACACGCCAATTCTACCAAAAATACCCAACTTTGTCTTTTTGTCCCTAAACTCCCCCAAATTACCTAAGTACCCTTGAAACCCTAAATTTGGTCAAATTTCCCAGATTTACCCAAAATGCCCAATTTTATTCAAAAATCATTTCAAACCTTTCGAAAACATCCAAATTATCCAAAATCACAAAAAAAAATTTGCCAAATTACCAAAATGCCCCTCAGCCCAAAATTTCAAAAATTCCAAAAAAATCCAAATTTTTTCCAAAAGCTTCCAATTATTCCCAAATTCATTTTTTTCAACTACCACATGACCTAATTTGACCAATTTGACCATTTTGACCAAAACCCCTAAATTGCCTTTAAAGGTCCAATTTTTTTAAATTCACCTCAAATGTCTATCAATTTCATCCCAATTTCCACGATTTCAGTTCTAAACTCAAATTCACTTTTCATATGACCAATCTAAACCAATTCCAAGCTCAATTGGCCCATTTTCTTAGCCCAATTTTGATCTAAGTCAACACCCCAACTTTGGCCCTATGACTTGGTTCCACCAAATTGAAACCTATAGCCTACTCAATTTGACACAATTTATGTTGAGAACCCTTCATAACACTTATACACATCAAAATTGACCTTCAATTGGCCTTTTTGAGGCCTCAATTTCATTTAATTTCAACCCAAAACCAAAAATCACCAATTTTTCCTTCAATTGGTCATGTCTCAAAATTCCACCAAATTGATTGCCTTAGCCCCAAAATTTCCACTCTATTCCTTCATGAAAAATCTTAATAACATCTCCCTTGATCATTTGGACCATTTAATTGAGCCAAATTCAAATCCTAGCTTAATCTAAGCCCAAGTCTAGTCCAGCATGCCTAAATTGACCAAAATCTCAAAACCCTTCAAATTGAGCTTCCAATTGAACTCAAAATTACTTCAATCCTTCACAAAAAAATGTTCATTACAATCATGTACATAATGTTGATCAATAAATTGGGCTCAAGGTCATGGCTAGCCTAGCCAAAACCCAAGCTCGAACCAAATTGAACAACATGGACCCCTTCACCAAAAGTTGACCCAATCTAGCCAAATTGGTCAAGGTAAAACCACCACAACCAAATTTTGGACCTTATTGACTAGGCTAAACCCCATGGAACCACCCAAATGAGCCATGGAGTAAAGGATCCCCAAATCAAGGGTTTCCAAAATTTCTTAAGCCTAAGGGATTTTTGCCAAAACTAAACACTTGCCCAAATAAATTGTTGTGACAGATTCAGCTCACCTGACCTCCTGGCCACCTCCCCTAGCCTTGTCGGTCAGCCTAGTTGTGGTAAGAGCCAAAATTGTGAGCCACCCTCAAAAAATACAAACCCAATTCAAACCTAGAGGCCACCTCATCCCATTTGAAGTTTAGAGCCTCTCTGCCCTCTACATGGGCAACACTTTGCACCCATACATTGGGCCACAGAGCCACCCTAAGACATTTTTATAAAATCTCCACCTCCATGGCCATGGAAGGTGTGCTAAAAATTTCTTAAGGATACCCTTTAAAATTACTCCCTAAGCTTCCTTGAGACCTCCACAGTGCAACCCAACCACTCCATTGCCCTAATTCCCCTTGTCGAAGCTCAATTTTTGAGTTCAAATCCTAGCCAGAGATAAGACATTCTCCACCACACCTCCACAGTGCACCAAATCAAAATTAAACTCACCCACACCATCACAACACTTAACTAAGACAAAGCCCTATCAAATCCCCCCATAAAGAGCCTCTAATACAACATAAGACCAACACCCAAATTTGGCCTTGATCAAATTCAAGTCTAGACCTTTCACCATGACTGGAGGCTCAATCCTTAGCCTCCTTGGACCTCCACGAATGTGTCAAGCACCTCTGATTGAAGCTTCCCTTCTCAGGGAAAAGGTATTGAACTTTCCCTCTTCCCAAGCCTATTTTGATTCTCCATTTAATTAGATTTAGTTTAATGGCATGTTTACCATATGGATGTGTTCTTCACACTTAGACGAGTCAATAGGATCAAACCTGAGGTCATTTGGTGAAGAAATGGGGGAGATCTTAAGGTTTTTGTGTGGATGGTTCTCGGGTTAGCCTATTTGGGGACAATGATGGAGAGTTGTCTGATCGCGTGTTTATCTCTTTAACGATCGAATCTAGCCAATGAACTCTCAGTGTGTGAACCATTGGCAGCGTGGTATGCCAAGGTGGAAAGCATAACGAATGGCAGCGCGCCGCGTCACCGTTCGGAGCTTCTAAGAATCTAGTCAGCGCTACGTGTTTAAATAGATAAATAGAGAATTAAATAAATCAGAAAATGATCCCTAACTTCAAAAAATCATATTTTGGTGTAGAAAAATCACAAAAATATAATAAAAATACATTTTGCTCAGTGAACAGAGGAGAACAATGTGGAAATAATTTAAAGTTTATGTGATGCATATTTTATTTTTAATTAATTAAATACTATTTTGAGTTTTTTGATTCTCCATGCATGTAGACATTTCGGCATGGCTTGAAGTTTTGGCATGTTGTTGCCTCTATCATAGGGAGCATTCTCTGATTTTTCCAAAGTTAGAGGAGATATCTAGCAGAGATCCATATTTTTTTAAGTTTATGTCTATTATTTACATAAATTAATCATAATAATTAGCATGTTGCTTAGAAAAATCCAAGAAAATTTTGGAAGTTTTATTATGTCTAGAGAGCCCTTTAGAAAATATTTCATGGGCTAAGTCATTAAGAATGCACCTAATTTTCACAAACTCTAAAATGTAAAGAAAATCAATTTTGGGAAACACAAACATCTAAATGACTTGGTTTTTAATATCCACTATAATTTGAAGTTCAGAGAACTCCCCATAAAAGTTTCAAAATATTTGGAGTTCATTTGATAACTTAAATTGATTTTCTAAGTTAAATGTCATTTTTAACACTAAAAATGATTTTTAACGATTAAAATATAACTAAACAAATTTATAAAAATTAGTTTTTGGAGTTCGCTATGATCAGATGAATTTTCTAAAAATAAATTTGTAATTAAAATAAAATTTCCATTTTTAAGCCTTTTTTTAATATTTAAATAATTAAAAATGATAAAAACCACAAAGAAAATAAAATTCATGAAAATGTTCTAAATTTTTTCTTAAGCACTTAGGAACAATTGGAATATTTTTCCTGATTTTCTAAGTGAAGATATTGAATTTTGAAGCTTAAAATAATTTTTAAAGGCTAAAAATAGATTTTCACTAAAATAATCTTAACAATTCAAAGAAAAATAAAAAAAATATGAAATTTGTTTCTCTCAGTTCCTTATTTAATAAAAATATAAAACTTGTTTTTCCACATTTAAAATATTTTATAATTAATAAATTCTCTAGAAATTAAAATAATTCTAATAATTCAAATAAAATTCAAAAAATCATGAAATTTGGTTCCAATGATTCTCTAGTCTAAGTCTACCCCCAGTAAAAATTTCAAGGGATTAGGCTTTACCTTGGTCAAGTTAGAGAATTTTCTTTGAAAAATCCTACTTCTTGCATATAAATAAATATATAAATTAAATTAAAATTTGAAAAATCACTCCCATGAGTGAGGTGGGATGCAAATTCCAAAGTCATTTGAATTAAATTTGATGAATTATGAAGTATTAGAGCCTTAGGGCAAAAGTGTAATTTTAGAAATTTAGTCTTAATTAACATTTAGGCTTAATTCAAGAAAGAGAAATGGGCAAACTTTG
>NEWO01000727.1:112092-127176 GCA_003013225.1 Phalaenopsis aphrodite
CTTCAAATTGTCATATCATGAATATCATCTGGTATCAAATACAATGTTGTTTGATTTCATGTAATTAAACATCTTATGGAATCATTACTGTGTAGTTCATATATCAAAATATTTCCTCATTCACTAATACTGAAAACGTATGATTGAGTCCAATCTCGTGTATCATCTAGCTGTATTTTATTATCGACAGTTGTGTTGAAATAGTAGGCTGTATAAAGACTAGCCTCACCTTCTAACATATCATCAGAAAAATAGAAATGATTTCTCTAGATATATACTGAGGTATGCTGTCTTTAAACAACTTACAACTCAAAAGGCCGCAAGTTCTCGATCTCAGGATCAGGTCTGAACCGGAATGATACCTTATCCTCATTCATCGGTCTGAGGGTTATTGAAACCCTCGGATATGGCACTCCTAGAATGCAGTGTTTGGCCACATCAACGCCATTTCCCTTCAATATCAACACAGAGCCCACAGGCAAAGGAATCTCTATGGAACCCTGTAATTCTCCATCACCAACGATCTGAATTTCTGTTCCAAACATGATATTGCATTTATTTATGAATGATACCGTGCAAAATTTCCTTGCAAAATCATGATGATCGATGTGCGGAGGGATACAGTCACCAGCTTCGTAGATATTAACTATACAGCTGTTTGGGATACAATCTGCTGGAAGTATACGCCAAATCACCAATCGTTTAATTATCCTCTTGATAAATGATGGTAACGGGTCAACCTCATCGTAACTTATCCCAGGAGGATTTCCTTCTTTATCTTGAGCAAAATTGTAGCAGCACCCGTATTGAATCGTGGCCTGTTTATAGGCTTAGAAGGTGGAGCCCTCCGAAGCCGATCGATGGGGTGGTGCATTGACGGTGGAGATCGGTTCGACAATTAGTGAGCCACAAATTACTGCCTGAAAAAAATAAATAGAAGGTAAATTTTCGAAGTATGTAAAATTTTCATTCTAGTTTGTTTTCAATTTGTTTAGAATTTGCCTAATTGATGTAAATTCTCAATACACTATTTATGTGAATTAGAACTCATCATTATTGTCACTTGTTTTCATTGACACCACTGGCTACCACCCATCATCGCTAATCTTTTTTATCGTTGATAATTGATATTGTTGGCTACCTCTTGCCACTATGCTACTATTGCTATTGCTGTAACAGTCGATCGACCATCACCAAACATTATCCTTTGCCATTGCAAGCCCATCAACTGCTCACCCGCTTTTGTGAGCAGTTGTTGCTCATCACTAAGTACAACTTATCATGGATACAATTATTTGGAATACTTCATAAGCAATCATACATAATAAAATAAAATCATCTATTTTCTGATAAATATGAACAAAATATTATATGCAAATGATTCCATTTAAAGTATTATTTAGAAAACTTCAGAGTTCCAATTAGTTGCAAATAAATAACACCTTTACTAGTGCCAAAGCAAAATAAATTGCTTACATCATCCATAAATATTTTCTTCATGCGAATTAAGTGTTTCTCCCTTCAATATAATCCTACTTCAACTAATCAGCCCTAGCGTTTCAGATTTCAACTTGTTGTCAACAAACGACGGGAATCGCAAAGGATCAGTGATGTGGGGGAGCGCAGACGGGGGACCGCCGGAGGTTACTCTCGAGACTACCATGGGTTCATTCACCGTTGAGGTAAAGTTCTCTCTTTCTTTTCATCTAATCTCGCTCTCTACCATTCTTGTCTCTTGCTTCTCTGGGGTTTCTCTCGCTGACGAATTGTGGGTTTTGGTTCTGTAACAGATGTACTACAAGCACACACCAAAGACATGCCGGAACTTCGTGGAGCTTTCGAGAAGGGGTTACTACGATGGTGTCAAATTCCATAGAATCATCAAGGTGCTCTTCTCTCTTCAGTTAGGATCCACATTATTTTGATGTTCTTATCTTTATTCGGTTTTCTTTCATATGTTGTGGAATAGGATTTTATGGTACAAGGGGGAGACCCGACCAGCACCGGGAGAGGAGGAGAATCCATATACGGGTTGGTTTCTGGTTACCAAATGTCCATAATGATGGAGCTTGCTTCAAAGTTTAAACTTTTAATAAGTGTTCATTTTGGAGAAACACGGAATTATCCACTTGAGATGAAAGCTACTGGTTAATTCGTCATGAATCATCTAATAATCTTTTTAAATCAGTAATATTAGTTGTAAAAAAAAAAGAATACTAGCAAAGTATTGATAGTCAGCATCGATTATGAATTGTCTCTTTGATTCCGAACAGTTCTAAGTTTGAAGATGAGATAAGATCTGAGCTCAAGCACACCGGCGCTGGTATAATTTCCATGGCAAATGCGGGTCCAAATACAAATGGAAGCCAATTCTTCATCACACTAGCACCATGCCAATCTTTGGATGGTAAGTGCTGTTGAATATAATCCTATTTGTAGGTATTTTATGTTGAACATTAGAGCATTTGTTTTGTTATGGAGGTATTGACGTCAAATATTGACTGTCAGGATACACTTATTAGCGTAATACTGCAACCTGACTCATTTGTTGTCATCTTTCACCTTTTTCCTGGTTAAAATTAGAACTCCAATGGCCTCTGCCATTATTATTATTATTATTTATTTTCTGGCATGCTTTTGAAATGCTACATCATTTTAAGATTTTCATGGTTTCCTAGTAGTAGAGGTTAGTTTCTTTGAGCTAGACTGTTATTTAAAATTACATAATACAAGGCATATTTTAAGGCATACTTTATGGTTTACTAAGTGAAACGTTTGCCACACATAATATGAGGTGCACCTTGCCTCAGTTATTATGAGGCATGGCGTGCACAATCTAGACTAGATTTGTCTTAACTAATATTCCAAATCAAATACGGAAACCCTTTTATTAAGTAATCCTAATGCACCATGCGTCCCATTCATAGTATAACCAAACTCAATCCGAGTGCCTCTCTCATTCATCTCCTTCTTTAGTCTACACGCATGCTACCACCACTGCCTTCTCCTTGTTCATTTCTCTTCCACCGCATCTATTCTCTTAGTGACAATTCCTAGAGCCTAATTTTTTTCTTTCGTTAATTTAATGTTTTGTTTATCTTAATTGTACCATGTTTTAAATTTTTTTCAATAATAATTTCTTTTTTATTTGAAATTTCTAGGATTTTATAAGAAATGATTAAGGGTAAGGATAAAACCACAATGGATAAAAAAAGACCTAGCATGGAGGCAAATTGCAAGTTGTTATTAAATTAAATAAAAGGATACATGTGTATGTAAAGGGTAATTATCATGATAAGGTTATTAAAGGGGTGTTATAAGAATGAAAGAACATATTTCTAGCTCTTGCACCTTGTGCCAAGGTGTTTAAGGTCGTGAAAAAGGATATCGATGCATATATGAATAATGCGGCAATATCATAACACAATGACTGTATTATAAATAATAGATATTGGTTCTTATTATAGAAATGGATTTAGTGACAAATATTCTTTAACTATTTTGCCAGAAATGTCTTATAGAGGTGCAAGGGAATCATTGATGAATGTATGATAAAGGTGGAGGATGATAGATAATTGTGTGAGGGTAGTCAATAGGAAGTCTCTTAAAAATGCTAGAGAGTTGCACTAATATCTCTTTATTTATATTTGAAGATTTTTATGAAATGCTATTCAATTTAATGCGACAAACTCTTCTTTTTTTTCAATATGGTATGTTGCAGAAGTTCCTATGGTCGAGACTTGAAACCTCCATTTATGTATGACTTGTGGGCTTGGGTTTGGATGAGATGAATAACACCAAATAAGTCATTGAGAAGATTAGAAAAACTTGGAATAAGACTAGATTGATGATTATATCTAGTGCTTGTTTTGATATGAGGAATGGAAGCTTAATCAATATTTTGATTAAGATTGTCTACAACACTATTTTCTTAAAATATATTGAAGAATCAAATAAGTTTAACAATGTATAGTATTTTTTGAAATTTTTGATTGAGTTATAAAGGAGATTGAAGAGAATGTAGTAGCATACGTTTTTATAGATAATGCTAGTGATTATATGATAGTTTAAAAAAAAAATTGATGGAGAAGAGGAAACATATGTATTGGACGCCATGTTTGACATATTGTATGGATTTGATTTTATAGACATTGATAATTACTTCAACACGAACTCGTTGAGCAAAACAATGAAGGTAGCAAAGTTTATCTGTATTTATTCATAATTTTGGCTTTGATGAGAACATTTTTTAGAAGAGGATTCTTACAACATATAACAGCTTGATTTGCTACATCCTATTTGTCTTTAAAAAACATGCTCAAGCTATGTTTCTTTCCACACAATTGTTTAATTGTCTTTGAGCATAGAAAGCTGCATGAAAATGAGTTAGAGAGACTTTATTAAATAAAAGCTTTTTGTTAAGTGTTAATCATTCAATAGTAACAACAAAGCCATCAGTTTAAGTTGTAAGGATGTTGAATTCAGAGAAAAATTCAGCTATAGGTTTCTCTTATAATGCAATAGATAGTCCAAGGTGTTGGTAACTTTAAACTTAGGAGGAGATGAGTTCAGCTTCAACGAGATTTGGAAAATTTTTGGTGAAAAGTGCGAGTTTCAGCTCCATTATTATTTGCATGTCACAGGATATTACTTTCATAATTTCATTATGCTAAGAATAAGGTGACTAAACTTGATAAATATGTTTATGTCTTTGCATGAATAGGTTGATAACTCACTAAATTGAGAGGGCAAATTTTGATATGCAACTTATATTATTTAGAAATAAAGAAGTACAATTACAAGCCAAAGATATAGTTGCAAAATACTCTCGTTAATTTTATTATTTATTGGTAGAAATAAGGAAGGACTTTCCTGATTTTATTTATTTATTTTCTTACAACTTTAGTTGAATGATGAATTTAGTTTGGCGATGAAACACCATAGCAGAACTTATTTGCCATTAAAATATTTGTACTTAAATGCTCATCATTTAATTTGGAGCGAAATTGGAGTACATATAATCGTTTGAATACATTACGGATCAACTTTTTGATTTATGTCTTATACAACAAGAGATTAAATGATAGAAATTTGAAGAGAAAATATTGATGGATAATGAATATCTTTTTATAATGTCCTTCAATCAAATGATGAACGATTTGTGGATGATTATAATTAACATCATCTGTTTTGCGATAAGATCTTAATATTGATTGTTGGACAAAACTAAGACTAATAAGTCTAACACAAGCCGATAACAAATAACCATAAATCATATTCATAAATATTTTTATAATTGAAGTTGTAATCATTGAAATAATCATTGTTTTAAAATTTAATTAATATTTTGATTGATTATTGTTAATTAGAGAATTGAAAGATGATTGAGATTGGAGATGAAGAAGAATGGGAGATTATGGACATAATTAAGGATGTTGTAGGTTAGAAATCAACTCATTATGTATGATGACTCTAATTGCTAGATTCAAATCTATTTGTGGGCAAAACTTAAACTCTACTAATAGGTTTTGTGAGGGTAAAATGTAGAGAAAATTGAGATAGAGAAAATTTTGCTAGAGAAGCTATTGAGTATTTTATTCACCATGGCAGAGAGTACCATAGATGTCCCCTTTGATTGTGGTTAAAACTATAAATAGGTGCCATTAGTCAAACTTCTTACTTAAAGAATATTTTGATGTAATTTGTAGTGGCATTATGATTTTATTAATATTTAATAATGTGAAATGGTGTTATAATTTTTTTTGAAAAACCTTTGGGATATATTTTTAGATAATTTGGGGCCATTTGATGTTTTGAAAAAGGAATATAGAATAAAAGGAATACAGAATAAGGGGAATACATTATATTTGAAATGTTTGAGTTATTTGGTTGGGTGTGAAAAATACTTTTGATTATTTTTTTTTGTGTTTAGTTTGATGTAAATGAATTTAATGTAAATCTGGACAACGGAGGCAACAAACGTGGGTGGTAGGGGTGGTGCTGGGGACAAGCAAGGGTGGCAATGACTGGTGTTGGGTCGTGGCGGCTACCGGCTATAGGCGATGACAATGGATGTGGCTTGCAGTGTATTCAGAGAGACCAAATCAGCAGATTTGGCTGCACCTTTGATAAACTGTAGGATGAGTTCGGAATTCCCTTAAAATTATTTTCTGCATTTCATATACTTTAATTCAAATACCAATGTTTTCAATATCCTGCAATGTAAATACATTACACATTATAAATCCAACCAAATGACCACTTAGTTTTGTTGCTTTTGTTTACCTTTTTTGGGACTGATGTATTAGTTCTGCTGGATGTTGACTCCTGACATCAGGTTTGGTTTATGAAAATGTCTAACTAGATTTACTCCAGTGTAATTTAAAGTTGATATAGAATCTATGATTACGAGTGATATTATATTTTTGGTAACACAATTTCTCGTGTAGGTAAGCACACAATTTTCGGAAGAGTTTGCCATGGAATGGAAATTATTAAGCGTCTTGGAAGTGTGCAAACCGATAATAATGACAGGTGATTTATTGCTTTTAGCATGATTTTATTTCTGTATCTTTTTTTTGCCAAACTGTAGTGGTAAATGCCAGGTGACATAAATGGTAATAATATATTGCGATCATCTTCTCATCATCCGCATTATTGTAACTACTCAGATTTAGTCTTATAAATCCTTCTTAGCCAAATACTTGCAGGCTTTTATATATACTTTTTTCTTTTATGTAACACTAGTGTGAGGTAGAACCACCCATAATTCTTCATAAAAAGTTCAATGTATTTTTAGATCCCAACTCAACTGAGTTTTTCTCATTACTTGTGAACTCAAAATAGCAATCAGAAGGAAAGTATCAATGAATTGCAGAATAAATGGAGTAGCCCCATGTACCGGGACAATTTTATGAATATACTGATATAAATATATATTTTGGTCTTTCTATTATAAGAAATGAGTTCTTAATCCTATCTTGTATTAATTGGATAAACGATGTCTTTTGAGGTTGTTTCTTTAGTTTTTCAGCTTGTTGTTCACTTAGCTCAATCCAACTGATCATTACTAATATATATCTAGTTCCTCTATTCTGAAGGATCTCGTCCAATATAGAAATTTTCTGATGAAGAAACTAACTGAATTACATGTTTAGGAGTTGTATAATAAAGAACGAGGTATTGATCTGGATTTATCCTACAGATAAAATTTCTGATAAATTAATTGAATTAAATGTTTCGGTCTTGTATTATAACGAATGTTATCTTAATCTGGATCCAAATTGATTGGAAAATCATGTCATTGAGTTTGTTTTTTTATTGATTTCCTTAGTTTGCTTGTTCTTGGCTAGATCCAGCTTATCAATGCTCTCTAGCCTATATCCAACCACACCCTTCTGAACTAGGATC
This sequence comes from Phalaenopsis aphrodite, assembly GCA_003013225.1. NCBI lineage: Eukaryota > Viridiplantae > Streptophyta > Magnoliopsida > Asparagales > Orchidaceae > Phalaenopsis > Phalaenopsis aphrodite. The sequence goes on from NEWO01000727.1 coordinate 119,503, forward strand.
TCGTCAAACAGAATTAGCATGGGCTGTATATATATAGTATTGGGATCTTTTATTCCTTTTTTTTTCCAGAAAATGAGGTAGAGCTTTTTAATGGAGGAAGTGGTGTGGGGAACATTATTGTGGCTGATCTAATCTTATTTATCGTCTAAATCAACGGGCTTTGTATTGGAAGTATCTGGATCATTACTATGGATTTTCGTTAATACTTTTGTAAGCCTGATATATTTTTTGTTATTTTCCTTTTCCATATACTTGCAGGCTACAATTTTGATTTTGACTAGCAAAATTAAATGGAACATGCAGTTCTTCCATGGCTTTGCAATTGATCTTGATGACTTCATCAAACTCTAGAAGGTTTTAAACTATTCTAAAATGAATGGCCTTGTAGGGCTATTTTTTCCCGTACATATGAAAGGTTCCATGTATTCTTAAAATTACATCCGTAAAAGTAACAAAATTTGAATTTACACTTGGGGTCCGTTTGGGGCCGCTTTTTTCGAGCGGTGCGGGCCCAAAACGCAAACATTCCCTGTTTGTTTCCTGACTTCGCGGCCACACGACGCGAAAGCGGGCGAAAAGCGGGCCGAGGGATCAATCCCGCGGCCCCTAACTTTCGCCTCGCTAATAATCCAAATTGCCCCCGCTTCGTTTCTGCCCTAGTGTTCATTGCCGAGCCATCTTGCCATTGCCTTGCCTGGTGATCCCAACCGCTCGGCCCTTGCTCCTTCCCCGACCAACAACGAACCAGGAAGCAAGAGGTACGTAATCACAAACCCATCTTCTTCCCTTGTTTTCAATCTCTCCACTTCAGGAAGCAAAAGGTTTCACCATGCTTAATTCCCTTCAGGTACGTAATCGCAATTCAGGAAACAGGTGGTTTCACCATCCTTAATTCCCTCCGCCTTTCTTCTTTCTCACCTCTCCACTTCTCTCCTCTCTCCGCACCATTGCTACTACCCAAAATCATTCTGTTTTCCTTCCCAAATCCCTCGCATTGCTTTATCTGAACCTATTTTTTACCTTCTTCTTAAGTTCCAATCATTAATTTCTGTCATGAGGAAATACAGGAATTGCCAGGCTTCATATCATGTAAAGTGTGGTCACTTAAATTGCCAAATATCGTGTAAGAAGTGAAGGCCCGCAGAACTGCCTAATGGAATTGTATACAGTAAAGCATGAAGATGAAAAAGAGATAAGGCTGCTAGCTGTGTTGTTTAATATTCATTTACCTGGCCAATGCGGTAAAAGAGATGATTACAAATATATGGGATAGGAGGAAGACTCTAGACAGGCAGTGATGTTAAGATTTCAGTAACAATTTTACTTCTTTCTGTAGGAAGATGAAATTACTATACATGTGTGTAGCAATTAGGGAGAGGTGATGCATTGTTTATGTTGGTGGCCTTGAAGATCTTGGCCTCTGCAATAGGATGAACGTTAAGGAAATGGTTGATAGAAATTTTAGTTACAGGCTTCAACAATTGGGTTTGGAATTGAAATTTTAGTTTATAAGGCTTCAACATTTGGTTTTGGAATTGAAATTTTAGTCTATAAGGCTGTATCATGCATTCTGTTTAGTTTGATAAAAAAAAAGAGCTATTGTGTGTGGACATGCTAACATGAAATAATGGATGTGATGCGAATCTTGAATTACAGAACACAAATTGAGACTTTAAGATGAGAAAGTGGTCCTATTGCTGTACAATATAATTAATTTGTCCCACAAAATTAGTTGAGCATCGAAGTGAAATTCTGCTTCTGAAATATCTAAACTATCGCTATCACAGTTTTGTTTTAAACAATTTTACCAAACAGGGTCAGCATCGTCATTTTTCCATAAACAGCTGTCCCAAAGCTATTTTCACACAGCTGCACCAAACAAACAACCAACTTCACTGCAACAGCTTCCCCATAGCAGCTTCTTAGAGCAGCACAACTGCAACTGAAAAGCTGAGAAGCTACAGCTGCGCTAAACAGAGCCTTAATTGATGACATTAAAATTGAGGGTATTTTCTTAAATAGGATTTTAGAAATTTTATAAAATCTAATAAATGACCTTTTTTAAAATTTGGGATATTTTGTGGAAAATTTATATTAATTGCTAAAATTTTTAAATTTAATATGTATTGTTTTTAGATACTTAGTATCTAAGAATGAAATAATAAATATTAGGAATTTTACATATAAATTAAATCCCAATTAAGAAAATTAGGGATTGCTGGGAGGGGCCCAAAGTTATAATTACAGATGACAAATAATAATGAGATTTCCGACTCCTGATATTCAAACGAGGATGAAATCTGGGAACTATTAGGAGTAGACACAAATGGAAAGTAGAGAGCTATTGTTTGAAGGGGGGGGGGGCGGCTATTGATAACTGCTATGTTGGGAGGGGCTTAATCTTTATCAATACTTAATATAGCATACGGGCTGAGTCACGACCCAATGATATAACATAACATGAGAATAGTTGAGACCTATATAATTATAAGTGATATTTCTTTGATTTCATTGATGACTCTTATGAATATGCTTATGATTACAAATGAATGGATGAATTATATATTTTATAAAGCTGTCATGATTTTCTGCATTACATGCATTTTCTTTTACATATTTTATACGATTATAACTTGTTGTGACATGTGTTTTAGACATGTAAATGAGTTGCATATTAACCTGCACGTTTCTTTTTTATCTATAAAATTTTCCTTTAGCTTTGATATTTTTGCTGAGCTCATTATTAGTTCACTCCATGTTGACTTTTAGGAAGGAGAGCATTGGGACGTGTAGGTAAGTATGACTTAAGCAACCTTTACATTATAATTTTGGGAGCATGTACAAACTTTTGGGATATGTATTTTTATTTTTTTGGATTTAACAACTTTGTATTAATATGTTTTTGCATTGTTGTTGAAATCTCATTATGGACAGAGGTTTTGTCGGAATGTCTATAGGTTGATTATGAGAGTTAATGTGGAGAACTTCAATCACTTTGGAGTGGTGTGTTCATAAATAAAATGATAGTCTATCTCAATATGTTTTTTTATTGTCTGAAAGATTGGATTGTTTGCGATGGCCATTGCTGAGATATTGTTTAGTTGTTGGTGTGCTTTTGATGGATTGAGGTCTTGAAGGAGATGATGAAGCTAAATTATGTCTGTTGTAGTTGGAGCTAACTGTCATGGACAAAAAGTCCCACATCGACTAAGTGTAGGGCCGAAAAACAGTATTTAAGTCCTGAGCTGCCCATCACCCCTAAGAGCTCTTTTGGGAGGTGACAAGTGTTATCAAAGCTGATTACTGCCTGCCAGGTGTGTGAACTCTCCATGGTCCAGTGGGACCCTCGGCGGAGCCGATCCATGACGAAGGCGTCACGTGATTGAGTGGAGGAGAATGTCACAGACAAAAAGTCCCACATTGACTAGGTGTAGAACCGAAAAATAATATTTAAGTCCCGGGCTGCCCACCACCTCTAAGAGCTCTTTTGGGAGGTGACATAACACTCTATATTTTGCTTCTGTCAATGATTTATCAACTGATGGTTGCTTTTTAACTGACCATGAAACAAGTGTGTTTCCAAGATAAGTTCACTGACCAGTTTTGGATTTTGTATCAATTGTTTTGATGGCTAGTCAAAATCGGAGAATGTGTGTAGAGTGAGTTCTCTGATAAGATGGAAGTCCATAGCGTCATCTTCTTGATATATCTAACAAAGCCTTTTTAAAATCTGGAAATGAGAGTTTAAAGCGTGGTGCATATGTTGGCATAGGATGTTAACAGTGTAGGCCATATTTGACCTTGTTTTTGTTAGATATTGCAAAAAGCCTGTGATTTGTTATTAGTGGTGGAGAAGGGAAGTCTTTGATGGAATTTGTCAGGGAGAGGAGTTTGGTTTAAATGCGTGTGGCTAAGGGCTTAAAGTCAATCATGTTGGCTTTTTTTTGACACCAAGAGCATATTTTTCTTGGCATTAGAATATACTTGTTGTAGGTGTGACCTGGAGTCCAAGGAAGACATAAATTATGCCATGAATCCTCATTTGAAATTGGGTTTATAAATTTGTGAGCCGGGACTGGATGATACTGGTGTTGTTCTTGTGAGAAATAAGTTATCGACATAGATCAAAGATTAGAGTTGAACGCTGTTGTTTTTGTAGACTAGTAATGAAGTATCAATTGTGGTTGTTTGTGTCATGTGAATGTGAAAACTATTGCAAGGGGTTTGTTTGATTCAATAGATTGCCTTCTTGAGTTCATAGATATAGTGTGGTAGTTTTGGATCTTTGAAACATAGTGGTTGGCACATGTAAAAGATTTTGTGAAGCAGGCATGGTAAGAGTGCATTTAATAGGTGAGTTTTGATTGAGGGCAACAGTTAGGAGTGCACAAATTATGGGGATCTTTGCTACAAAACTAAATCTGTCAATGATTGTAAGTATGCATTTATTTTATTTGGATGGCGCGGCCCAAAAATAATGTTCATATGAAACAAATAAAGGGGTGCTCATGCATATTTCTAGAAAGAGATTTTGAGGTGTTATTATAACTAGCCTATATGACTAAGGTGATGCAGCTTGATTGTATGACATAAAACCCTGACAATTTATGGATTAGATGAAAGTGCTTTCGTGTTTTATCATTTGATGGATGTTTCAAATTTTTAGATGAATTATTCTCGTTTTGCCATCTTATATATTCAACAAAACTCATAAATGTATACATTCTTTGTAGATGTGAAATGAGAGAGATAAAATAACCTCTTATATGGAATGTTGTTTTCTATTTTGTTGTTTATGTTTAGTTTTTTGATGTAAATTGCATTTATTTTCCATCATATTATCTTTGTAACACAACATACAATTGCCAATGCAATAATCTTTTTCTGCTTTCGACAGAAATGGATGACCAAGTAGGCCAAATGATGTGCTAAGATGGAGTGTTCTATCTTTTATATATAGGAGCAAATTGTAGGGGAGCTATGAAATAGAAGGCTCCATGAAAAGACTAGAGGCTTCTAAAATCTTCTAGAACATTCTACAAGCTTCAAAAGCTTTTCAGAAGCATTTAAATATCCCTAGATGCTTTTATGGCATCCATGGAATATTCCCTGGGATAATATTCCAAAGTAAAATTCAAATTCCAAGGAAAAGTAGGATGACCTCACTTTATAGGGGAAGTTCAATTTGGATGTTTAAAAGGTGCCTTATTCCCGACTTCATGAAGGATTTGACATTGAATTGCCTTTTGAATATAGTACTTTGAAGCAGGAATTTGAAATTCTAGTTTTAATTTTCATATAATTTGAATTTTCCTTTTAAACTTTTCCCATTCTAGATATATTAATTTATTGTAATTAACATGAAGCTAGTGAAAGTTTTATTTATTATTCTAAACCTAGCAGTCACATCTTTTCTCTCTTTTCACTTTGTGGTTGATGGATACACCTCTTAAAACCCAAACCCTGGAGAGTCCACTTTTTTCTGTTATATTTTATCCAACAATAAAGCTTCCAACTTCGATTCTAGCTTGATTTGAAAGCAAAAATAAGATAGCAAGGATTATTATAAACCCAAGGATGGATTTCTGGGCTGAGCAAGCGAAGAAGGCAATGGTGAACTATTATGCAGGTTGTCATCATTATAGAAGCAAGTTTGGTAATGACTAATCTTTCATTAAATTACATATTCACCTTGTGTTTGCTCGGCTTTTTCATCTCACTTAACCACCATCCTTTGATGATTTGGTTTTGGTTGAACCCTTAATCATCCTCAAGGAATATTGAATAAAAGCAATCTTGCATTCATTCGAGTAGCACGAAACCATTTACTTGTTTGACTCGGTTACTTTCTTGGATGGAAAGGTTTGTGCTTACTGTTGAATCAATGCTTCTCTAGTGTGTTGGAAGAATTGAACTAAGCGTAAGCGTAAAAACATAGGTACCCATCGCTTGGGCCCATTCACTATAGTTGTACATTGACTTAGCCTCGTGAATCTTGATCAAAATCTATGGACAACTTAGTTGCTATGTAGCTCATCTACCCTTATGAGGGTATTGAAGAGTCATCTCATACAAAATTGCTCATGTATCATGAATTGAAGTTTAAATCTTAAATTGTCAACTCATAATTGAGGGTTTGTATAAGATCATTTTTATATTTCATTTTTTATTTGTATTTTCATTTTGTTTTGTTTATGTTTTGATTTGAAATAAAACATATTTGTCATGCTTAAAAATATCAAATTATTTTTAAAAACATTTTTTTCTGTGTTTTTAAAAACAACCTGATTTGTTTTAAGAAAAAAAAATACGTGAAAAATACAAGAAAATAAACATGTTTCTAAAATTAAAGGAAAAATAATGTAAAATATAAGGGAACGAAATTGGTCCCAAACAAGCCCTAAAGCATGTTTATAATTTCAATCTTTGTTATTGAAAATTGCAAAATTGGTCATTCTCTTCTTTGTTATAGATTTCTACTCACATTTCCGATTATGTTCTATCTTGTGCATAATATTAGAAGTGTGGAACTCTGAACTAATGCAAGCCAAAATGAACCATCACTAGCGATAGAAGGACAATAAATAAACAATTGATATACAACTTCATCCTTTGTTCAAAAGAAAAATGTCATCTCCTTTCATCTCCTCGCCATAACTCATTCAAATTTTTTTTAGTTGCTAGAATTCACTTGGATAAATCTATCTTTCGTATTTTTCTGTTCATGATCCACTTTTTAATTTGATTCATTTTTTATTCAAATTCTTGTCTCCTATCTACCTGTAGCTTCAAAGGGGCTTGGAATAGCCAGTCCATTGCTTTTACATTCATTATTCTATTATAATATATTCAATGATAATATTTCTGTAGGCTAATGAAATGACTTTTTAAGTGAACTCAGTATGTGAGTCATTGAAATGATAAACTAATTACAATAGCAAAATTATGAAGAATAACATAAATAAGAAGAATAAGTCTTGGAAGGTGAGACTAAACTTTTACTCTTAATATGAAGAACAACATAAACAAGTAAGAAACACAAAGTTAGAAAGGCGAGATTAAATTTTCATGCTTAAATTAGATTACATTTCTTCATTCTCTACTTGTCATAGTTATTGCTCCCAAGATTGCTTTCAAGGCTCATTCATTGCTTCATCACAAGATGAAGATGTACCATAGAGAATCCAATGGGAAATAAAATTTAAGTATTAAACAATAAAAAGAAATGATATACCGATAATGCCCCATTCTATGTGGAGCCAAAGAAGCAAAGCTTTCCTAGACTTTCTCAGATATGCGTCAAGTTAAAAAAGAAAGGAAAGAATAATAAAAATTAAACCTATTAATCACCCATTACCACAATCCACCTTTCAAGGCCATGCAATTTAGAATATATATATATATATATATATATATATATAATATGGCGATATGCTCTGTTAGGGTTTCGCCCGATGGCGAAACCTTGGTTTGATTCCTGACTCAACGATGAAGACGAAGTTTCCCGCACTCGACGACGACGACGCTGTTTCCCGCACTCGACGACGACGACGAAGGACTCTAAATTGCATTCGTCGTCTTCTCTTTCGCTCCAAACGATGAAGGGCTTCGGCGTCTGCTTTCTGCGATTTTGTTGTCTCCTCCTTCGCGCCTCTTCTGCTGTTCTTTTCTGCG
>NEWO01000727.1:129813-172773 GCA_003013225.1 Phalaenopsis aphrodite
ACATACATATATATATTAGCTATTGTTTAATATGGGGTTTTACACTTTTCCAATTTTTGATAATTTGATAAAACATTAAGCAAAAAAATATTGTGATTTTACTAACTAAGGTCAAGAATTCAAGATAAGATTTAGGTTCATGATGACCTCATCACATGATCAAGGGTCAGGAGGGCTTCAACAATAATTTTTAATTAAACATGCTCTAATTTTAAAATATTTAAATTTGTGTTTATGATAAAAGTTGAAATTTTAAAATTTTAATGGGACTCTTTTTATCATTAATTTTCATATTTTGATTTGTTTTAATCCTAGGCTAGATGACTGGCATTAACTTCATTATAGGTTTCCAATTGGAGTGGTTCCATTTTACTTTCTATTATCTTTTTCAATCCAAGGTTGTATAATTTTAATGTTTCTTCATTTTAAAGTTTCTTAAATTTAAATCATTAGAACTTGATTTAATTTTTGTAAGTATTTGCTTGAATAAATAAATAAGTGCTTTTTGTAATTTGACAAAAAACATTAGTGGAATTCTAACTTTAAGACCTTAGTGGCCGACCCCTCCTCTTTGGATTCTTCTTAATGGAAGCCTTTGGTATCTCTTCTCCACTTGATGATAACCTCTAATAAATTATTCTGCCACATTCCCAAGACATTCTACAAGTTTTTTTTTCCTACCTTACAACAATAAAAAAGTTTTTCATGTCTTCTGGATGTGGACTACCAAATTAGGGAAACTCTTGAGCTATTTGGGTCCTCCTTTCACCTCCCTGCAAATCTCTTGTTGACTTATCACTAAATTCTTCAGATTTGATTTTTTTATATATCTCTCAAACATTCTCAAGCTTTATAACCCTTATATACTCCATCCAGATCTTCCTCAATCCACTATTTAAATATTAGTCAAAATCAGTCAAACTTTGCACTTTGATTTAGTCTTGATCAAACTACCATTATGCCACTAAAAAAAAATTCAGAACACATCTCCTTATATTCCCCTAAAACTTTCAGGTAGATCTATGCCCTAAAATCCATTTCTACGCCATAATCCTAATTTGAAATCCAAAGGAGTTGCTTTAGGGTTTAGCTTGCCACCATGGCTTAGCTGATCTCTCCCTTGGCCCTCCATAGCAAGTAACATCCTCCAATTATCTCAAGGATTATTCCTACATTGTGTACACTTTCCTACAAAAAATGCAATCTCTGTATCAATCCTTACTAGGCCAAGTCAATTTTTGTATCAAAGCCAAAGTTTTGAACTTGGCAATTTCAAAATAAGGAGCAAGGAGTAATCAAGATCATTTGTACTTATGATTGGTAGATTTATCATCCATCAAGGGGTAATCTTTGAATGTGAATTTGGTTAGTTTTTCTTTAATTAAATTAAGACAAAAATTAAATGTTATGGTATGTTTGTGTAAAGCTAATGATGCTAGTTAATTAACTCCAATTAGTTGCCTCCCCTACAAAGCCTGGTCCATTACTTTTGTGTGAACAAATCTTTAAAATCTATATTGAGTAATTTCCTTTGTAAGGCAGCACTTCATGCACAAATTAGCATTCCACATAGAGTGTTAGCCCTCATTTAAGAGCTAATTTCATATTGTTTTGGATTAACTTATGATTTATTTTAAGCACACTCTCAAAATGTTTTATGCTATATGCTTGCTTGAAAATTACTACAAAAAAAAACTTAAAAACTTTAAAGTCATGCATGACACATTTCCTTGCATTAAGAAAGCTTTCTATAAATTATTTTTTTCTGAAGTTGAATTATTTGAAATGGTTGGTCCAATACGCTTGATAGGAGGGTGCTTCAGTGTTAAGGAATAACCTACTAAGTGTTTGATGAAGTTCATTTATTATGGAGGGCCAAGGTAGTTTCCTACCAAGCCTTAGTGGCTGACTAAATCTTTATGCTACTCCTTCGAGTTTCATATTATGGTTTTGGTGTGATGGAGGATTTAGTAAGGGTGTAAAATCGGGTTCGTTGTTTGGGTTAGGGTTTGAACCAATATTGACTCGAAATCGACCTGAATATTAAACGGATAGATCCACATAGCCCATTAAGCATAAGCATAACAATTATTCAGGTCAATTTTGGGGTAAATTTGAGTCAAATTTGGATTGATGAGTAAAATTGCGGTCATTTTAAGGTTGATAGGTCAGGTTCAGGTTGACTGGTCAATCTAAACCCGATATAAAAAATTAAATGTGTTGGGATTCTTATCCTGAATCCATTCCAAGATATAATTAGGTCAACCTGAACTATGATTTTTTTTAGTCATCTTCAAATCGAGTTGGTTTGTCATATCAATTTTTGGCACTCCAAGGATTTGGGGAATAAGCTTATGATTGCAAGTGGAATGTTAGGAAAAGTGTTTTGAAAATTTTGATGGATTTCTTAAAGCTTTAGGGGTGTTCTAGGCAACCTACACTAAACCATGTCGAAGTGCTTAATTTATGTTAATTTTGACTAGTCTTATAATATTGAATTGGGGGACAACATAATAGTGTGTAGGAGCTAGATAGCCTTGGAAGTATTAGATGAATGTATGAAGGTTCTAGCAAGAGTTTTTGATAGAAATACAATACGCTTAAGGGTGGTGGAAGGGTATGGACAATACTTGATTAAGGATTGTCGCAATTTGGCCATTGACTTTAAAAGGAGGCTTAGGCAATTTTTTGCTGCTATTGTTTTTATTTTTTGGTTTGTGGGTGCATCATCTGAACATCTTTTTAAACTATTACATTGGGTTCCATAATTTGAAATTCAAAGAAACTACTAAAGGAGAAAAAATTAAAATTTAAGGAAATATGGAGGTGTAGTGGAATCATTTTAATTTGAGTCCGGGAATCTTTTATCAAAATGCCAAAAACTTTACTTCATTCATCCAAACAAATATTTTATCTATTACATTGGGTTCCAATAGTTGAAATTCAAAGAAACAACGGAAGGAGGAAAAATGAAAATTTAAGAAAGCAAATATGATTCGCTTGATGGAGTTGTTACCTCCTTTCTAGTGTAGGATTAAAACAAATTAAAGAACGGAAAACTAAAAATAAAGGGCCTCCCACATTAAGATAATGATTGATAGTTTAACAATTAAAATTTTTAACTTTTAAATGAATACAATTTTCAATATTTTAACATAAGGACTTATTTAATCATGCATAGTTTATGAAACTCTCTTGGCCATTAATATTAATATTGTGATGGCGCCATTATGTCTCATTTTCTCTTTTTTAAATTCTTTAGCTTGCTCTGATAGTGGGTGTGATAACAATTTACTACTTGTTGTTTTGCTTCGACTACTTTGGGCCCATTTGAACTTCTGCATTTTAGAGTTGAAGTTCTAGTATTCTCTTGCAAGTTGTGGTGTTTGCTTTTCTAAGTTTTCTTTTATGACGCATATGTTTTCAATAGGTGGTTTATTCTTCCATCCCATCAAGTACCTTTGATCCTTAGGTTAGTTTGTCTATAATGGTAAAATGGTGAGGGTACCTGCAATTGATTAGAAAGATCTGCCAAAGGATTACCTGAATAATTTGATGTTTTCTATTTTTTTAAAAACTTTTATATGAGAAATTAAAACAACAATCATCTGCAGAGTGATTGAAAACAATAGTAATGCTAAAAGAAAAAGAAATATTATAGCAAATAAATCTTGGTTCACTATTGTGCATCTCGTAGGCTGAAAGATATACTTTGAACCTGCATCAAGAGATAATTTTATTAGATTGGAGATATATTGTGAAATGAAATTTCTCGAACTAATATCTTTAATTGATCCTGCAATCACACACAATAAGATTGTATTGAGGTTAGTTATCATATCACAGATCTTGCAACAGTTAAAAAAGATTTTAGTTAATTGGTATGCGATAAATAACACTTGTTAAGCACTACGAATAACAAGTTGCTATTTGTTTAGTACAAAAAATTGCAATTATGTTTTTCATATAATCATGTCTTTATTCATATGCCAAATGCTAAAATTATTGTGAACAATAATGTTTTATTTAGGATGCAAGCTGTTGTCATTTCATAGATATATGATTTTGTTGTCCAAATATTAAGACATATAGTGAGCTAATACTCAAGGTTGTGGTATTTTTCCTTTTGTCTGGTGGAAGAACTTCCCCGTGAGCACTATCATATAGTGAGCTAATACTCAAGGTTGTGGTTTTTTTCCTTTTGTCTGGTGGAAGAACTTCCCCTTGAGCACTATCAAAAGAATAATGTACGCCTAACCTTGTGTAACAAGAAGCAACAAATATATGAAAATTACCATTCAAAATCCTTGACCATAGGAGATTAGTTTAAATATCTTCCTGAATAAAGTGTGAATGAGCATTAATGGTTTTAATGACTTTTCATTTTCACAAAGCTCATTTAATATTTTGCTGTAATTTCATAAAAGTCATCATGACGTGTGACTCGTGCTTGTAGTGCCGGTTTCTTTTTGAAAAAAAGAATTCTGATAGCATGTTTTTGCTTGAAAGCATAAATTCAAATGATTATTATGTTCACATGTTTGTAATGCTTGTAATTCACGGAGTCTATTACTTCTTTTATTTCTAAGTTACACCTGCTTAGCACAGTTGTGCTTCACGCTTGGAACTGGACAGAATATTTGCATACCATACAACTCTGATAAATTTACATATCTAACTAAACTTTCATATTCACATGACACTCGAATCTTCAACTTCACAAGAAAAATGTCACTATCACCAATTTTTTAGAACTAGAATACACCTTTTCATGTCTAGGTTTTTAATACAAAGGCATTATAAATAAGGGAAATTACATACACAGCATCTAAAACATTGCTATTTACAAAATCTAGCACCCATATAATATTTTTTTTGAACTAATGAATCAATGTATTTACGCGTGCCATGATCAAACCATTTAGAACTTGATAAAAATAAAAAAAATATGTGTTGGGGTTTTAAGTGACATTTGATTATCTGTCAAATACATATTTTCATGTTTTATTTATTGGTTTGTAGGCCGATTCATGAAGTGAAAATAGTGAAAACCATTGTTAAGGATTGAAGATATCAAAGCAGCCGTGGGATGTCAGATTTCACTCCAGTATTCACGTCAAATGCGACTTGAAGGCTTATGCATGTTTCCAATGGTGGATGTTAATTTACAAAAACAAAAACAGAAACCTTTTTTTTCTGATGATTACATACATAGCATCTAAAATATTCCTATTTATCTAACTTACATATAATTATTATTATGTACTAGTGAAATAAAGACTGGCGGATTCTCAATTTCTTATGTCCGTGCAATATTCTTAAAATCAGCAAAAATTTGCATACATAAGACGTACGCAGAGCTGCGTACGTCTGTAACTTGCAAACAGGTTACATGGAGGATTTCAGGAGGTTATAACCGCGTTATACACCATGTAACCTCCCTGTAACCTATCTATATATGAAAACAGAAGCGCGCAGAAGCGCGGAACTTACTCGAAGGTACAGGTAGGTTACAGGATGACGGTTATAATCTCCTGAAATCTTCCCTGTAACTTGTTTGCAGGTTACAGACGTACGCAGCTCTGCGTACGTCTTATGCACGCAAATTTTTTCCCAGGTCTTGACATTTGGAAGGAGATCGACATTAAGGATGGCAACGATATTCTCTCAAAGTCTCTATGTGAGTTAATAGCTGAAGTACAATTTGATTACTTGCAGCATCATGCATTGTTATATGATACATTAGCAAAGGTACAATTTGATTACTTAAAAATTATTTAATTATACATATCTAAATTTTATAGTTTAGGAAGTTATACTCACCACTCAATTGCTATGCATATACATATTTAACACCAAAATTTTTTCATATTGACACTAGTATGCCTAAGAAGTTTATTTATTTTTTTTTTGAAATTTAAAATGTTGGTATTTTTGATGTGATTTTGGGAGGTATAAATGGAGAGTATGGGTGCTAGAAATTTAGATAAATAGGAAGTAGGTGGTATGCATATAAATATTCCTATAATTTAATGTTAATATAGATGTTCATCTAATACAATGGTTTTTGTTATCTCACCTTTTGTTAAGTAATCCCGTAGAAAATTTTATTTCATGAAAAAAAAATATTACAAGATGGTGGCCAACACTTCTACTAAAACAACTCAACACTACAACTCACTTAAGAAATGAAAAAGCCTAAAAACTGTCACTCACAATATAACTCACACAACAAACAAAAAAAATAACTAAAATCAAATATTAAAACGAATAAAGGGAATATTTAAACTATCCCCTTTAAGCATCGAGAAAGCTTCAACGAAACCTTATAAGTAAAATTGAAACTTTTGGACACCAATCCTTTTCTCACAGCCTAAACGACACATTGATTACCTTCACGTCGAATAAACAACAACTGAACTTGCACTAAATTCATAAGAGCAAAAATTGTTTTTAGCTGAATAATATAAGATTCCACGGGAATTTCTTCTCCTGCAACATTAATTTTACAAATCAATTGAATCCATTTAAATAATGATATTATCCCAGCCACAACTTACCACAATTTCCAATGCAACAATAAGAGCTTCTGCCTCTGCAATAATAGGAAATATGGTGACAACATGAGCAAAACTTCAAGAAATACACTTACCAAAATTCCTACAAATTCTGCCAATTCCAACAGCTTACTGAGTCCAACTGCCATCAGTATTAAACTTCAGTATGCCTCTAACTGGTGTTTTCCACCAATTCAAATTAATCACATGTTTATTCTTTACAAAAGGAGTAATATTGAATTTATGAAAAACCTTCATCACACACTTATTGACAGCTTTCTTAAATCTGCCAAACTTCAACGTCTTTAACACAAAACTTTTAATGTAATTAAAATAAGAGAATTTGGAAATCATATGGCTAAGCATGTTTGCTTTCATTCCTTGTAGTCCAAATAAATAAAAAAACAACGATTGGAATCAAAGCAAAGAACATACCGTCAATCTTTCTCCAACCATTAATCATTCCTTCAAAAGATTGAAATGCCAACCAATTACACTTCCTGTCGAAAAGAGAGAAAACCAAATCCCACAACTAAATAGTAAAGGAACAATTATAGAGCAAATGATCCACCTCTTCTTCATGCATCTTACGTATAGGATATCAGAGGGTACACAAATACCCTTCAATTTTAGAATATCACTAGTAGGAATAATTTTATGGAGTAACCTCTAAAAAAAAAGATTGAGAGGTTTCACAAATGAATTCCAAGCCCACTTAAGATCAGAAACACTTGAAGGAACAAATGAGTTAACAAAATTATTAGAAACAAGCTTGCCCAAAATACTTTTAACTTTAACTCTATCCAATCCACATTTAAAATAGATTTTAGAAATCATAATAGAATCCTCTTTACTCACTAATTCAATAAATTTGAGAAGATCCCAATCATTATAAGACCAAACATCCTTCACCAACAAATCAACGTCAAAGGACCACCTTAATAAAAAACAAGAAGTCCATTACCAAGCCAATTATCAAACCATAAGCTGCATAAGCCCTTCCCAATTTCCCAGTAAAGAAGTTTTTTCAGTACTGTTAGCCACCTTTAACATTTCTTTCCAAACAAATGAATCTGAGGACTTACTGATAAACGCCAAATAATGATTTAATCCACAATACTTTATAAGCCCAAAGAGATTTATCCTCTCTAAAATGCATCCATTACTTCATAAAACTGATTTTCATAGAGTCAGTGAGATATGTAAAGCCCATACCTCCATGATCAATAGGCTTGCACATTTTAGTCCAAGTCATCCAATGGATCTTAAGATCCTTACCAGCGCAAAAAAAAAAAAAAAATATTGAAGATACTCTCCAATCTTTTACAATTGGATAACGACATCCTCATAAAGAAGAAAGAATAGTGAGGAGTAGAAGTAAGAATACTCTTAAGTAAAGTTACTTTGCCACCATGAGAAAAAAGAAGATTATCCCAAGACATAATCCTCTTCTCAACCTTATTAATAATACCAACAAAAGATGTTTCTTTCTTTAGCCTTTATCCCACTTAAAACCCAAATAAAAAATTGGAAGATCCTCTTTTGCACAACTAGTAAATCCTAGATCCAGTTTTTTTTAAGCAGAAATCCACTTAAAACAATAAACATTGCATTTGTTATGATTAAAAATTACCTTGAAGTAGCTTGAAAATGCTCCAAGGTTAAATTTTTTGTTTCTTACAAACGTTATTCTAGCTTTATTATTTCATGGTTATATTTTGTTAATACGTAATAAATTAATTACATTAAACTTTAAATTTTGTTTTTTTAATAATTAAATTTTCTTAAAAGATAAGACTCGAAGCATAAACTCTTAACATAAATACATAATAATACTTATTACATAAATTAAGATATTAATGTCTTACATAGTTGGTAAGATATACATTCTATTTGCAAATTATGAGGTAATTAACAATATCTTGTAATTTCATCTCAAAATTTCTGTTGGGCCCTTCCATAATCATTTAATAGAACATTTATTAGCATTAGTGAAAATAATGATGTCATCAGCACAAGCAAGTTGATTAATTCCAGATTTCCCCTTATCAACATAAAGCATGCTAGGGTATCTATTAAAAAGCATATTTAGATATCTAGAAAGATAATCAGAAGTCAGAATGAAAATAAAAGGAAAAAAGAGGACCTCTATGCTTAATTCCCTTAGAAGATTTGAAGAAGCCACATTTATTTCCATTTATAAGTATAAAATAATAGTTGTTCTCCAAAATCCTCTTAATAATACAATAGTAAACTTGATTAAAGCCTTTGGCCTGAAGAACCTTCAAAATGAATTCCCATCTAAGAGTATCATAAGTTTTTTTAATATCCATCTAAAAAATAATATTACCACTTCGTCCTTTTTTATCCAAATCAAGAATTAATTCTTGAGCAATAAGAGCATTTTCCTCAATAAATTTTTCCCTAATAAAAGCTAATTGTAGTTCAGAAATCAACTTATTCAGAAAAGGTTGCAGTCTACCCACCACAACTTTGGAAACAATTTTAGAAATAATAGTATTGAGGCTAATAGTTCTGAAAGCATCCCATCTTAAACCTTCCTTATCTTTAGGAATAAGAACCATATTAGAAGCTTTAAAGTACATGAGTAAATCAATACCTCTGAAGACATCTCGCACAACACTAACAACATCCATCTTAATTATCTCCTAGCAAAACTTATAAGATTCTGTAGAAAAACCATTTGGTTCAATAGATTTATTATCATCAATACTATTTAAACCATTTTTAATTTTAGTTTCATCAGGAATAACAATAAGCTCAATATTTTCAACATAAGCACAATCATTAACAAAAGGGCTCATACCAATATGTTCAAGATCATTGTTACCACTATTAAGCAATCTAGAATAATAATTAACCCCATCGGGCTCAATGGAATCAGAAGAATAAAGCACATTAGTATGTCTTGTTTAATTTTTTCGATAGTGTTAACAATTCTTCTTTTTCTTAAAAAAGACATGGAAATATGCAGAATTCCTATCTCCATCCTTAAAAAGATGACCCACAGTTTTTTGCTTATAGGAAGCCTCCTCTAAATTAATAGCAGAAACAAGCCTTTCTTGGCCATCCAAGAAAGATTAGTTATCAACTAAATCATTACTATATTCATCTTCTAGTTTCTTCATATTCTCCTTGGCAGACATAACTGAAGCATGAAGATTGCCAAAAATATCCCGATTCCATCTTCTCAATTTAGATGCCAAATTCTTTTGCAATAACCACAATATCTTGCCCACACTGCCTTGGACCTCACCGGTCCAATTATATTTGACAATTATAAAAAGGATTCATGAAGAATCAACATATTAAGGAATCTAAATTAATAAACCCGAGGTTTATTAATCAGATTAATAGTAAGAACAATAGTAGCAGGATTAGAGCAAATAATAGGAAGATGCATCACATAATTAATACGAAAAACAATCATCCAAATATCATTAGCAAGAAATCTGTCAAGTCTTTCAAAAATTTTACCACGATACAAAGTGAAAGGATTGCCAATACACCCAAGATAAAAAAGACCAGCATCTAACAAACATCATTAAAATCAGTAATAAGCCTTTGATTAGGATAATTACCACATTTTTCTCAGCCACATAAAGAATGACATTTAAATCACGCCCAATAATCCAGGGATCATTACAACCAGTTTTAAAAGTAATAATATTGTTCCATAATTCCAGCCAAGCACTTTTAGAACATCCCGTATAAAGAATACTAGTAATGAAAGAATAAATTCCAGAACTGACTCTCAAGTGAATGAATTGATCATGATTAACAATAACCTCTAAATTGATAGAACTAATCCAATAAAACCAAATTTTACTATTAATGTTAACAAAGTAATTAAACTTCTTGAAAGGCCTCATATTTCTCCCATTATTATGAGAAGCCACCATAGTTTCGAAAATGCCAAATAAAGACAAATCATGAGTTTTAATAATATTTTTGAGTCTATTAGAGGCATTAATATCAACAACACCCCTAATGTTCCATACCATAAGCTTAATCATGAAATTAAAGTTTTCTCCCTCGAGTCAACCTAGCAGGGAAGTCAAGATGATTTTCTTTTCCTTTCCATGCACCACAACTATGAATTAAAACTTCCTTAGGATTGACATACTTCAGTTCTCTAATACCTCAAAATTTTTTTTTATTGTAATTTATAATGCACCACTCCTTCTCAGAGTTGGTTTTAAATTGATTTAATTTTACAACCAGAGCTTCAGTCTGAAAATTGGCATCATTTAAAGCACCAGGCTCAATGTTCACATATTGATTAATTAACTCAATATTACTATTGACACCAGCCAATACCTTAGGAAAAATAAGATCCTTAACAGTATTCACGAGAGGCACAACCTTATTATTAATCCTTCCATTAATATCAACCTTATTATTAATCCTTCCATTAATATCAGTAGCAACAAAGGTTCACAGATTCTTAGAAACCTTAATATGATGCTGACAATTAGTATCTACAATGACAGGATATATAATATTATCTCCAGATACTTACCATTTTGAAAACCAATTTCAAAATTATTCATCTGATAACTAGTGTGCTGCTTCTTCCCAATAAAACCAGGGGACTTAGTAACTTTGCTTTTCTTAATTCGGGATGGGAAATATAATAAGTACATGTAGATGCCCAAACATTTTATATTTAGAACAATAATGTGGCACAAATTCCATTTCAACAGTTGCCAATATCCATTAATAAAATTCACAATCCAAATAGAATCAAGAAAAGTAGCCATAACATCTCTCTCAAACAAGACTCTAGCCACCGAAGGCCTAGAGTAGTGCAGAGTGACAAGATCCACTTTCAAGGGATTACCAAAATAGATCCCAAAGAAAAAAGAATCTTTAAGTTAAAAAGGTGAAGCTTCAAACCTAAAAATCTAATCCAGATCGACACAATAATAGGTTCCTCCATAGGATTAAAACCATGAGTTTATTTCAAAATTTTTATATAAGACTTTTCAATTAAAAGGACCTTCAAAGAGAGAATAAAGGTGTAATCCTCTTTATCTCCAACT
Source organism: Phalaenopsis aphrodite (assembly GCA_003013225.1). Classification (NCBI taxonomy): domain Eukaryota; kingdom Viridiplantae; phylum Streptophyta; class Magnoliopsida; order Asparagales; family Orchidaceae; genus Phalaenopsis; species Phalaenopsis aphrodite. Next base: position 141,437 of record NEWO01000727.1, read on the forward strand.
TAATTATCAGATTCCTCCCATCAATTAAGCCTAAATTCCAATTAACAGAAAGCGTTAAATCCACAAAGAATTTCTGAATGACTTCCATTTTTGGGTGAGCAAAAGCAAATTTACCCATCAACATGAATAGAAGAGGCTCCACAAGTAAATTCGTATCCTCATCAATCAAAAGAAGAGTGGCTTGCTATTTTTTCTTGATGCTTTTTTGAGTAATCCATTTGATGTACTATCAGCAAGTTTTTCTTTGAAAGAATATGGGAAAAGAACATTTACCTATTCAATAGGCCATTCTGCAACATCTTGATACGACGTAGCAGGTTCACGAGAGGGAAGCCATAATAATAGAGAGACAACTAGAAGAAAAACCCAAAGAAAGACTAAGAGTAAGAAACTCTTAGCAAAACTGACGAAAAGCAGAAAAAAACCTCGAGCTCTAAGAACTCCAACCAATAGAAGGAAAATACCAAAAAACCACCACTAAAACCTCATAATATAGCACAAAATGTCACGGTACCACCAAAATAACTCAAAAATCTAACTCCAAATCCACCCGCAAAAAGTGTGAATTGGCCTCCACTAGAACCAAGCTATTGCAAGTGACCCGAAACACGATGCAACCAAAAAACCACCGCAATCCACTGCTAAAAAAAGCATGATAAGCAGACGCGAATAATACCACCAATACTACCAAAGGTGGCCCGAACCATGGAACACCAAAAATACAACCAGAATTTGCCTCCAATAACACGAAGAGAAAGAGCAAAAATTCCTCCAAACACCCGTGTTCCCTAAAAATCAGCCCAAACCGAAGAAACCAAATCGGGAATCATGAATCACTCCCTTGAGCTCCAAGAAAACTATATGATTTATTTTCTTACATCAATGATTCAATTTGCTAGTGTTTATTTATATTACTATACTAAAAAAATTTAATATTATTTTATTTACTTGGAGCAAAATATAATTTATTTGATTATGTTTTTTAGATTTATAAAAATATTTGTTAATATTTTACCTAAAAAGGGTGGAACTCATTCAAAATTTTAATTTCTTTATTAACTTATTAAATTGCTCTTCTAACTAAAATAAGTAAGGCACAAATAAATCAAGTATACTTATTTCAAAAATTAAATGGCTAAATATGATCATATATGTAAAAGCTCTAGTTCTACTTGGTTTAAACATGCACAACATATAATATGACCGAGCCAGTCAATCGACATCACATTTACCTGATTCTACTAGATTACAGCTTTTGGTGCTAGATTACCATTTTTTTGTTAGAATTATATCTTAAGACAGAAATGTATCATTAGAGATGTTAAAATCCAATCGAATATTATGTATTTTGAGGTGCTGCTAAAAATATACAACAAGATGTCATAGAATTGAATGAGTTGGGCAAAAAGAAAATTCTTTTTGAAAATATTAAAATATCTTATTTATTTTCTTGTGCTTTCATATATTTTTTAAATATAAAAAATGTTAAATTTAAAATTGTCCTGTGGATCACACCCAATGTATAGAACATTGGACGAATGAGAGGAATTGAAAAAGAGAAATAGAAGAAGCAAAGTGTATAATAACACAAGTTCTAAGAGGGTAAATTCAGTAGCCTAAATACTCTTGGGGTATCTTCTACCAGTAGAGCATATTCATTCATAACATCTGTAGAATCATCTGCACTCAAATCTTGATCCACTGATTTAACTTCATAACTCTCCCGAAAGTGGATACTACGCAAATAATCAATCAATCCATCCAATAACATGCATCTTCATTATAGTCAGAAGGAAGCTTCATAGATTTTAACACATTAAATGTTACCTTCTGATCGTTCACTCTCATTATCAACTCTCCTTTCTACATGTGAATCATCACTCTACTAGTGGCTAGGAAAGGTCTAACTATTATGATGAGGATCTCTTTATCTTCCTCCATGTCAATACAATGAAATTAATAAGGAAGATAAATTTATCCACCTTCACAAGTATATCCTCAATAGCTCTTCTCAGATAAGTGATTGAGTGATCGAAAAGCTGACGAGTTACAGTGGCAGGCAACATCTCTCGTAATCCCAACCTCTTAAATATGCACAGCGAGATAAAAGTTTAATACTGACACCTAAATTACATAGAACCTTCCCATAAAACTTCTGTTCAATAGCACATGGAATAGTAAAGCTCCATGGATTCTTAAGCTTCTGAGAAAGCTTCTTCTGAATGATAACATTACACTCTTCGTTGAGTGCTACCATCTTATACTCTCCAAACTTCCTCCTCTTATCAAGGATATCCTTCATGAACTCCACATAGCCGAGCATCTGCTCCAAAGTTTCAGGAAAAAGAATATTGATCCGTAGCTTCTTGAAAACTTCCAAGAACTGAGAAAATTGTTGATCTAGCTTTTATTTATAGAGTCTCGGAGGAAAAGGTGGTGATGATCTTTCTAGTTTATTCATATTGAGTGAGACTGGTTTCCCTAAATCCTTGGAAAGGTCTTACATAGGTATTTCAAGTTTCATCTTCTATTTCTCCACCTCAGAATTTTTCTGGACCACTTCCTCTCACTCACTTCCACTCCTTAACTTGACTGCCTTCACGTGCTAACTGTTCTTTTCTTTAGGGTTGTTCTCAGAGTTACTAGGAAGAGTTTCTCTGAGTCGACTGCTAAGTGAGTTTGCATTCTATTCCAATTGGTTCTGAGTGTTCCCAATAACCATACCTTGTCTTTGTAATTGGTTCTCCATTTATAAAACAACTTCCTCCCAAGACAACTTCTTCTCCTAAAATTGTTGGTCTGCATTAAAACTAGGAGGATAAGAAGGTCTCAGGTCAGAACTACCCTGTTTGTTCCAAATCTTAAAAGGGTTAGGTTGATTACTCCCTGATTATTGGTTTCCTGCACTTTGATTATTGTTCCAATTGAAGTTAGGGTGTTCTTCCAACTAGGATGGGAATAATTTGAATGAGTTGTTTGTCTTATTATTGATCACATTTAGGGTCTCAAGAGATGAAACATTAGCATCAACTGGTTTTATGAATGATTTTTCTCAAATTTTTATGATTCTTGATGCTGGTTCATCCCAAACTAGTTTATCTTCCTAGATATAGTAGCTACCTAATTTAAACATTGTTCAATCAATTAAGGTTCATAAAAAAATTTAAATAAAAAAACATAAAGCACAATAAATGTTTTAAAATTAATAAATAAGTATAAACAGTATATTCAAACTTAATCGGAACATTCAAGTCTAAATTCAATTTAAGTTAACCTCAATTTCATAATGTCAAACTTAAATCCAAATCAAATTTAAAACTCACATTAAACTTAGATGTAATTCAAGTAAAATCCAATATTAAAAAAACCTTAATCCATATCTATTTCAAAACTAAAATACAAACAATTAAATATATTCCTTAGTCTACATAAATTTACATCCAAGTTCAATAATCAAATCACACATAAATTATAACCCAAATTTCTTATGAATTTATACATAATCTAATCCAAACTTCTCATAAATTGACCCGACCCGCAATTACGCAGTAATTTAACTTCCAAAAGATGACAAAAAATTTGACCAAATTTATATTTAGTGACTAGTGTGCAAAATCAATGTTATAAAATTTGGAAAATAATTTACACACTATGGGTACTATGCAAGTGTGCGTATCGTTTTAAGTAATATAGAATTTTTTTTAAAAACCACAATATCAATCCCACATGGAAGGTGGTAACTTTATGTATTTTACTAAGAAAAACCTTTTCATTAAATAATATAATATAATCTAGGAAAATATGAAAGTAATTCAAGTAAGAAATACAATTTACTAATTACTACGAGTACAACCTATAAGTAAATGCAGAGACTCGAAAATAACTAAAATTAGAAAATTCAAGATATTTAAAGAGACTTTCTCATTGCAAATAATTCATAATTAGTTTAGGATTTCAAATATTTAAAAATTTTAACTATGGTTTTGTGACAAATAGGAGCATACCTATTCTTTACTTCTTTCGATGTGTAAAGAGTATTGGCTAATCTAAATATGGTTTCAACATGTATAGTACTGCTGGGTAGGTTATAGTCTCTCACTCCTAGATTACCCATTGTGCCCTCTCTACAGGACCTACTAGTGACCCTTAGTTCTAAACTCTAGACCAAATTGATAAGAGAATCTAGCCTGTCACTCTAGAAACATCAATTCAATGCCCATCAAATCTTATCTCTCCATCTATTTACACTCCCCCTCAAGAGACTTCCATGACTCTTTTTGAAGTGAAGTGTGGTACTTACTAGTTGAAGAAATCTTAGCTCTCTTAGGTCTGTAGGTTTCTCAACAAAATATTAACAAAATAAATGACAAGTTTGTAAAGTAAATGAAGAACCGTTGAAAATACCATCACAAATTTATGGAATGAAATGAAATAAAAAAAATCAAAATCACCACTTGATTACTTCATATTGTAATGAGAAAGAAGAAAATGACTCAGAATAGATGTGTATAATATATATATATATATATATATATTTATAAAACTCAAATCCAAAGTACAATACTTAAAGAAAAAGATACAAATACTTATCTGAAATGTTTACCCAAGTACTCCTTCGAAGTTACCTGACTTCTCTGACTCCACAAAACTCTTACAAGACTCACGATACTCCAGAAATCACAAAGGCTCACACAACCTCACTAAGAAGGCCACCCACTCTAGGTGGGTGCCTCCCCTTCTCAAAGCGACTCTAGAACTCCCCCTTGACATTTTGATTTAATCCATATATATAGAGCTTCGAAAATGATCAAGGGTTGCTTCAGACATCTCTTTAAAATTTTCCCTCATTCAATGGATCTTCTAGAAAAGAATTGTGGTGCATAGGCGCCAAAACTGTCATGTCTAGGATCTTGCCACAAATTGCATCTGACACCTCGGGGCCAGCTCGGGTGATTTTGATAATTTTCTTTGATTTGGCCTATTCTGCTCCTTTTTGATGTATTTTTTCTTATTTTTGATCTTAAACTCTTTTTCTTGCACCTATAACCAAAGACACACAAAATTCCTTTCATTAAAGCATAAATCCTTAAAAATGGGTATAAAATGTGCATAAAAAATAAGTAAATTTTGAGGTGGATCAATTCCCCAAAACTTAAATATTACTTGCCCTCAAGTAATACTATAACTTTAAAAACCAAAATCGTTAACCTTTGGTATTGGATTTATTTTTTTAGATAAATAAAAGTTTGCTTTAGAAATTTCATAGTCCAACTTAGAAGAATTTCTAGTAAAGCAGATGATATCTAAGGCATCAGAACATTTAGTATTAAATTTAGAAATATTGATTTTCTATTTAATTCAGATATAAATGAAATTTCCTCAAACTTTAAATTTTTAGAAAAATATTAATTTCAGAATTTATGACTTCTATATTGAAAATAATTTTAACTAATACTTTCAGAAATTAAGAAAAAGTTTGATCTTAAGTTTTCTTTCTTAGAAAGATTCAAGTTAAACCAGATTTTTAATTATCATATTCCTAAAGCTTTTCCTCCCTTTTTCATACTTTTCTTTTCTTTTCTCTTTTTTTTTCTCTTTTTTTTTTCATTTACCTTTTCTTTTTCTTTCAAGATCTTTTTAATCATTAATTTTTTTTTTCAGGTGAGGATTGCTATATCTGGATAGACCTTTGATGATTTTGAATTTCAATATCTCTTCTCAAAATTTAAAAACTTATTTTCTTTCCTTAACTTAAAATCTAATATAAGTTGTTGAAAAAGAATTTTCATAGAATCTAAATTCTTTAAAAAGTATTATTCTAAAATTTTTAATTTTTAAAAAATTCAAATTTTGCTATTATAGATAATAAAATAATTTCCCTAATAATTTCTAATGAATATCTTAACTTTAGTTTCATCTTTTTTACTAACTTTTCTACTAAGTTTCTCTCTATCATATCTAAAAATCAAAAGTTTAGTATCTTAAAGATAACACCACATACCACATGTCATTTAAAAAGTGTCATCAAATTAAATACAGGCTATTGAGGACAAATAATGTTAAGCTTTAAAATGATTTTTCATTTTGCCAAACTTGATTTTAAACATGTATAACATTAAGTACGTAAAATATAAATAGGAAAGAAATAGTTTAGAAATTATATCTCACAAATGTCTATCAGGAACATCTACAATTATTAATCAGGATAGAAAACATGTAGCAAAAAGTAAATCTAAATTAAGACATGTTGAGATGAAATTGAACAAATTGAAAGTTGTTAACCTCACTTTTGGTTGAAGTTTAGTTTTCCCTCTTTAGTAGCCTAAGATCTAGCCACAGTATTTTCCTGTTGACTATTCCTAGAAAACTACAAGAGGAACCCTCACATTTAGAAAATCTAACTCTTCTGTGCTCAACTTGAAGTTCCATATACTGGTCCTAACTTCTAGCACTTAGTAGGTGGGACCACTATAGAGGAAGCTCAAGGGGAGTCCCCATAGGACTGCTTGGCCTTAAGGTTGACTCTTGGTGTTGGTCTGGAGCTAGTTCACTCATTTGCACCCACTTGCACCCACTTTCACTCACAATCCTAAAACCCAGATTTGTTGACTTTGATCCTTTGATCTTTTGAGAAACTCATGTAGATGTTCCCCTAGACCCACTGACCCTAGGCTGGGGTTTAGCTAAGACCGATACATATAGGACCCAAATGGGGATTTCATTGGTCCATAGCTCATATAAGGTGGTTTGCACCCCAATTCTACCAAAATATCTAACTTAGCCTTTTGCCCCCAAATCCACCCAAATTACCTAAATGCCCTTGAAACCCTAAATTTGACCAAAATTCTCAAATTCATCCAAATGCCCAAAATTATTCAAAATCATCTCAAACCATTTGAAACTAGCCAAATTTCCTTAAACATCTGAAAAATTATGAAATTACCAAAATTTTAATTTGCCAAAATTACAAAAATATCCTTGGTAGCCCAAATTTTCCCAAAACCCTCAAAATCATTTCAAATGTCCCCAAAACCAATTTAGATGCTTTAATTGAACCCAATTTGGCCAATTTGATCACTTTGACCAAAAAAACCCCAAATTGCCCTTAAAGGCCCAATTTCTCCAAATTCACCTCACAAACCCATCAATTTGGCTCCAATCCTCCCCAACTTCAATTCTAAACTCGAATTCATCTTTCATATGATCAATTCAAACCAAATCCAAGCCTAATTGACCCATGCTTTAAATCCCCAAATTTGCCCCAAATCGGCTGTCTCCAAATTTCACCAAATTGAATGCCCTAACCCCAAAATTGATACCAATTTATGTTGAAAAACTCTTTATGACATTCCTCTAGACCATTTTGAACCATCAATTTGGACCTAACCCAACCTTAGCCTAATCTAAACCCAAGTCTAACCCAACACCTCCAAATTGACTAAATGCCCAAAATCCTCCAAATTGAACCTCCAAACCAATTCAAAATCACACCAAATCTTTTCTAAACTCCTCATGACAATAATCTACACCAAATTGATCAATCAATTGGGCTCAATGTCATGGTTAGCCTAACCCAAACTCAACTTCTAGCCATTTTGACCCAAATTGAACCCCTTCACCAAAATTTACTTTGCCATGCCAAATTCACCAAATTAATGTCACCACATCCACCATTTGGACTCTATAGACTAGCCTAAACCCACCTAAACCACCTAGGTGAGCTATGGATCAACAATCCCTTGATTTAAGGGATCTTAAACATATTTGGGCTTTATTTGAAATACTTTGCCATCATCACTTGTCATTAGGAGTAAATCATAATTAACTCTCCCCTGACCTTCCTAAGCCAAGAAGTGACTATACCCTGGCTAGCCACCTCCTTAGCCGCTAGAAACAACCACCTAAACAAGCCACCATTGGCCAAAACTCAAAATTAAACTCACCTGAGCTGGCTAAGTCTGATTGGTCACTAGAGCTCTTCATCCCTCCACCTTAGCATCAATTTGCACCCACCCATTGACCCTGGTGGCCAGCCCAAGCCTTTCTATTTAATCAGCCCCTTCCATGTCCAAAGGAGGGCTAACCAAAATCCTAGGGGAAACTCTGCCAAAATCTCACCAAAGACTCTCCAAGCATTCCTAAGCTCAAGCCAACCATCTTCCCCCTCTGGTTCCCTCTGTGAGAGTTTAATTTTGAGCTCAAAATTAGGCCAAAACCAGGACATTATTCTCCACAACTTCGCAGTGAACCAAACTCAAATTAATTGTGCACACACCATCTCCACAGTGAAAGGAGTTGATCCCCCACAAAAGCCCCCTCTCAAATAGCCTCTAACCTAGCTCTAGACCAACACCTAAAATCAAGTTTGATCAAAATCATAGCTAGACAATTCACCAGGTCACAAGACTTCATCTGGAGGTTTGTTGGACTCAACCGAAGCTACCACAACCATTTGATTGAGGCCTTCCCTCTTAGACAAAGGTATTGAGCTCTAACCCTAGCCCGAGATTCTTTTGATTCTCCATTTGTAATGGCTTGATTTCATACTTGATTAACAGTATAGATGTGTTCGTCTTGAGTAGACGAATATTTAGAAACAAACCCCATGTGATTTGGTTGAGTCTAGGCGAAGATCTTAAGGTTTTAATGTGAACGGTTCTCAGACTAAGTCATTTGGGGACGATAACGGGGAGCCGTCCGATCGCGCGTTTATATAATCAATGGAGGAGATCGAGCCAGATGAATATTTGGAGTGAAAAGGCGGGCCGCGTGGCAGTTGAGGTGGATGGCAACATCGAATGGTGGAGCGCCGCCTGTGAGCTTAGAGCCGTCGTAGGATGAGGTGGCGCCTCGTGGATAAGCAGAAAAATATGGATTTTCTGAATTTATTTTAATACTCGAACTTCAAAAGTCCATATATTTCTCTAGAAAAATAAAAAAAATAAAAAAAATACCCTCTTGCTTAGTCAACAGAAGAGAATAATGTGGACTAAAAATAAAAGTTATTTGCCAAGTATATGATTTTTAATTAATTAAATACCCTCTGTGATATTTCAATTCTCACTGACTAAATATGACTCACAATGGCTTGAAATTTCTAAGATTTATTCTTCATCACAGAGGGAATGTTCTCTGATTTTTCCAAGGTCAGAAGGCATCTCTATGCTTCTAGCCCTAATTTTCAAGCTAGGGTGGCCATTTTGGCTTATTTTAATTGTATAAATCAAAATATCATTTGAAAAATTATGAGGATAATTTTAGTAGCTTTCCTCTGGTCAGAGAAGTCTAGGAAAAAATATTATGATCTTTTGAATTATTTTGATCATTTTTATATTTAATCAAATCTTTACACCTTGTGTTAATTTATGTAAATTATATACTTATCAAAAATTGACAAAATCTGTTTAATATTGTGCATAAAAATCATATTTACTTACTGTAAAAATTCAAAAAAATTATTTGTCTTAGTTTATGCACTAAAATTGATTTTTAAAGAAACTTTGTATTTTTGTACAAAAATAATTATATTAAATTAAATAAGCTTAGAAAAATCATGAAAAATAGTTGTCTGAGTTCCTTGTGATCAGGGGCATTTAATAATAATAAAATCTATTTTTGTGAAAAGATGTCATTTTCAAAGTGTATTTTGATTTAAAAATAATTAAAATAATCAAAATTTTCAAAAATAAAAAAAATGGTTCAAAATGTGTACGCTTTCCTTGATCACTTAGAATTCATTAAGATATTTTTTCCTAAGTTTCCTAAGTTAAAAATAAAATTTAAAAGCTTAAAAGTGAATTTTCCTTATTTTCTCATTAAAATAATTATAATAAATAGACTAAAAAATTATAAAAATATAAATTTTGCTGAGTTTTCTGAACTCAGAGAGGTCTAATAAAAATATAAAAACAATTTTGGTAATTAAAAAATTATTTTTAATTTAATTAAATCATTGAAATTGATCTAAAATTAAATAATAATAATAATAATTTAATTAAAAAAATTATGAAATTTTGCCTAAGTACTTCTTTGACTTAAGGAAACCTCTATTATTTTTCTCATAAATAAAAAAAAAAACTTTATTTTGGATAGTTAAATAAATCAATTTTGAAAACCCTATTTCCTAAATTTAAAAACACAAAAGAAAAACCACATTATTCTCTTCTGATGTTTCAATTAACTCATGGATATGCCACTCTGAATGCTCAAGTCATTTGAGTTGTGTTTAATGAGTTATGGAGTAAAGTACCCCAAGGGCAAAATAGTCGTTTTCGATTTTGGTTCTTAATCAAAATTTAGGGTTAACCAAGGGAAAAAAGAGAAATTTTGATCTTAATGAATATGATTGGATGATCGAAATACAATGGGACTAAAAGGTAGAAACTCACTCACCACCTTTGCATAACATCAACAAGTTCATAATTCTCCTAACCTTCATGACTTGGAAGTCAACTAAGATCAAATGATTCGTAAGTGATGGGCTTAAGATAGAAAAGATGATAATTCACTTATCTTGAGCCTAAGATTGATGATGATGTGATCTTTCAATAAGAATACATATCACTTAAATCAAAATTTTGATAATCACCATTCAACCTATTATGATTGTTAAAGGCTTAGTAGTGACATAGGCTCGATATCTACATTCAATTGATCGAATTTAGAAGATAGCATGATTGGTGATTAACATTTTTAAACACTACAAGCCTAACTTTAATTGCGGGCACCACAATCTTAAATGAATTAAACTTGCCTTAAGGGCACCCACTCATATAAATTTTAAATGAAACATCAATTGATTAATTGGGTATCCTATCCTTGGAATAATTAAATTGTCAAGTTTCATTGAGCAACGGGGTAGTTACACTTCAACCTCGATTGATTAATGAAACAATATGATAAGTACAAAATGAACTCGGAATATTTCAAGAAATCTTCAAAGTGGTCTAGGGTCATGCCTCGAGCATTTTGAAATCTATTGGACATTCTGAAGGGTAAATTGGACTTGTCATATTTTTGTTCTAAAACGATCTACCAGGATCTTCTGAGATTCAATAAAGTCACAACTTGAGGTTTGGTAGCTAAACCTTCATTTAATTCTGTAATTTAAATTTCCTGCAAATGTATATACATGTCTTGCAAGTACTAACCTTTCTGGTGGAGGAATGAGAAGAATTGTCAGGTACACTTTTAAATTATTGCATTTACCTTTTTGTACTTCTTGCCTCGAGCTTGCATGTTAAACAACGATGTCACCCTACATGAAAACTAAAACTACTTGGATAGCCGTAAAACCAAAACCAAAACTAAAAATCAATTAAGATAAAATTTACCGCGACAACATTCAAAATATAAGACAACTCAAAATTTAATCACAAATAAAACAAAACAAAAATTGCAACTAAATTAAAACGTCTCTATCGGATGATCGAGAATCCCTTGGAGGAGGTAACTTACGGTTGCTAACAAGATTTCCCACGATTTAAATGAAAGTATGGAACTCATTAAGTTGATTTTAATAAATTCATTTGAACTAAGTGAATCTGAAAGCAAGTAGTGGTACCAAAACGAGAGAACCATAGGATCCTAATCGGTGTCGCTCTAATCAACTTTAATATACCCCATAACATTTAAATAACCATGACCCTTAGAGATATCTGATTTGATATTATAACTTGACACATTAGAAAACCAAAACTTGTCACGACGAGGAGCTTGGAGCTAGCATTGTGGGCAACACGACCATCTTCAACAACAAAACATGTCTACATCAGCTGAACTATTCTTTCTTTAGAATTAAATAACCAAGTCATAGGACTTCGAGGTGGTTTGCTTATGCAACATAAATCCTCAACTTTTCTTTAGGCTTTTGTATAACTTTGCTGTACAATTTAAGCCCTAACTTGTCTTAGGATTCCGAGGTTGTTGTTCGTCACGACCTAAATTCTCATATCTTCCAGGCTATTTGTGTGATCGTTTCATATGAATGTAAGCCCTAGTTAAAAAAATTGATAGGATGAAACATTTAAATATTTCTCTCCAAAACTAAAACCAAACCATAGGGTAGCTTGGGAAGTCACCAAGGTTCTCCTCCGGATCTATGACATCCCCTAGTCTCCTCCTTTGGATTCAAAAACAAAATGTTTCAAAGTTAAGTCATTTCCCTTTCACACCTCTTTGTCTTACCTCGTTGAAAAGTCCTATCCTTTTGACCTCTTTGAAGATAATATTTCCTGATTTTTATCGAGAGTTTTCTTAGATGACTTCGGTTATCTAAGATTTAATTAACTATAGTGGCTTGCCCATATAGGAAGCTTTTCCAAACCAAGCTTAATATAAACCCTATTTAATTCTTTATATTAAATAGGGGAACTTGTCGGCTTATAAATAAAAATGGATTTTGCAGACCAAACAGATGTCATATATTTCTTAGTTTATTTGATCAAGCCTCACCCTCAAATCTTGTGTTTATCTTTTGTGGTTGATACATGGCTTAAGGTATAGTGCTATTTTAGTTAAAATATGAAGGATATGAGATCAGTTTGATTTTATATTTTTCTAAACTTATATTTATTTGTAAATTAAATGACTTTCCAAAGCGGTAGATGGGATTTCATATTTTAACTGATCGCATATCACTGCCTTACTTCAAATTTCTAACGGAATCATTACACTGATAAATTGGATACTTTCCATGAATTTTATATGGTTATCCACATGGACAAGATTGCCCCTGTTAAGTTGGGCCGCGAACACCAACTTCAGGCATAACCTTATCCCAATAAGTATGCTCCTATAACCTCATCAACTTGGTTCATGACTTCTACCAAATGAAAACAAGGTCAAAGAAAGGAAATAATAGAATTCAGATGGAACTATCACTGCCCAAACTCATGATGTCTCCTGTAAAACTCAAGTTTAGTTAAGAGCTAAGTCGTTGTGGACTCATCAATCCAACTACTACAAGAGAACATATACAAGTCTAGACATAATAAGAAGTTACTGAATCACCACCCTCATGACACACAAAGATCAAATCAAATCACTAATAATCCAACCATCCACTAACAACAATCAAATTGATCAATTCTCACTAAAGTAAACACAATACAATACAAATAATCACAACTCACAAACATACTAAATCAAATAACAGTGATAACCATGGGTTGCCTCCCACAAAACACTTAGTTTAACGTCGCTAACCAAACATAGGACTTCTTCCCAGATCAAATTTCCATTTAAGTGAACACCGATCAATCGCCAAATAATTTTCACATCCTGAGATTCCTATTAAATTCTCAACTTTTTGTTTTTCTTTTAACTTCTTAAATTGATTCTAATTATGATTCCTCAAGTTTCTTTCTAGATCCAACGGTTTTCTACTGGTACTTTTAATTTGCATATTAATATCATCCTTAAAATTTATAAGAAATGGATCTCTATATGATAATTCTAGGTCCCATAAATTTTTAGTTAGATTCTCCATAGTTGATTCAAGTTTTTGGAACAAATTCCACTATGATATTCTTCTGTCTCAAGTTATCTTCTAATTCTACCCATTGGTACTGAGTAAATGGTGGAGGTGGTCTTTCTATATTTATCTTAGTTGAGGAAATATGTTTCTCTAATTCTTTAGAAATTTCTTCCATTGGCCTTTCAATCTCCTTATCCTCATTTCTCTACTCAAATTTCTTTTGAATCACATCATCCAATTCTCTTGTAATTCTTAGTTTGATTTCTTTATCTTGCTCATCAATTTTCTCCTTAGGGTTTATCTCAGGGTGACTAGGTCAAATATCTGGAGGATTGATATTAGTTGAGTCAAAAATTAGCCCCAGTTGGTTTTCTATATTCCTTATAGCAGCCCCTTTACTTTTCAACTAATTTTCCATTTGATAAACAACCTCTTCAATATTGTAGGTTAGAGTTAAATTCAAAAGAGAACGAAAGTCTAAAGTTATAGTTATTCTGATTATGCCAATTATCTAAAGGATAATCTTGAGTGTAATCCCATGATTGATTTCCTCCTTCTTAATTGTTATTCCAGTTAAAGTTGGAAGGATTCTCCCAGCCTGAGTTGTCATAGTTGAAATAAGGGTAATTTGGGTGATCGTCTATCTCGTTGATATTTTCAAAAAGAGTTAGTGTTAATCTTTTGTCCAAATGAATTTTCTAATTGACTAAAGGTTTATGAGGTTGACACAATACATAATGATCTAATTTTCTTAAAATATCTTCAATCTTAGAAGCTAAAATATTCAGTATATCATCTGCATAATAATTCATCATTTCTACAAAAACTTCTGCAGATCTTTTATATTTCCTAATCCTCCTAACAATTCTCTCTATTTCTAAGTTGTATAATTCAAGGTCTGCAGCTCCTGAATTACGTATACAAATTTAGAGACTTAACTAATATGATATATATCAAACACGTTAAATATTTTTGGTCTTTTATGTTTTCTTATATTAAAATTTTTTTAGTATAAAACTGCTTGTCTCAAGAGGAAACAATTTCCCATTTTTTCTTTAAGTGTAATTTAGTACAGGATGTTTGGTCCTTTGTGATTGGTAAACTCAGAATCCCTACTTTGCACCTCACATGGAAGATGTTCTATACTAGTTGGGCTGATTGGAGGGGAGCTGAACTCCAGGACATCCCCAATATTGTGGCATGGTTTGTGTGGATGGCTAGGAACCAGGCAAATTATGATAACTCCCTTATTGATCCTAAGAGGGTGGGTCTCAATTGTATTGCTTTTATTCAAAAACTGATCAATTTTAAAAATTATAAGGCTGTGTTGGAGATTGTTTCTTTTCCCAAGCCTCAAACTTCCAAAGTTGTGACAATCTGCTGGACCCTCCCAAAGCTTGGTTGGATCAAAATTAACATAGATGGCAGCCATAAATCCCAGTCTGCAGGCATTGGTGGGGTTTTCAGGAACCATGAGGGGAAATGCATCTTATATTTCCAATCTCCAATCAAGGCTGTTGACTCACTTGAGGCAGAATGTCAAGCAGTTTTTTGGGCCCTCAACTTAGCCAGATCTTGCTTGCTTGATCAGTTATGGGTTGAATCTGACTCCTTGCAACTTATTAACATCTTCCATGGGATCTCAGAAACTCCATGGAATTTAATATGCTGGATGTCTGGTATTCATCAACTGTTTAAAGTTTGCTCTCTAAAGTTCTCTCATATTCACAGAGAAGGAAACAGACCAGCCAACTGGCTAGCTAGAAGGGGACTTTTTACAGAAGAACCACTAGTGAGTAGAAGAATTCTCCCCCCCCCACTGGACTTCCTTTTATCCAGTGATCTGTTGCCTATCCCTTATCTCAGGAAGTATGTGTAGTAGGTTAGAGAGGTGCTTCCCTTTATAAAGGCCCTCTCCTGTCACCTCTTTCTCTTTGTACTTGGCTACACTTTTTAATGAATTGGAGCTATGCTCCTTACATTATATATATATATATATATATATATATATATATATATATATATATATTATTTTTCAGGTTTTACAAATTTTTTTTATGTTTTTATAATTTTTGAAAATAAATAAGTACTAAAATTAATTTTTAATTTTCCTAAAATAAATCTACAGTTCAAATAAATTTCTAAGTCAAAAAGTTCTGTTGCTTCCCCGACAAGATCATCAAAAACTTGATACGACCATAGCGCTACACACTAATTCAAGTCAAGTTACCAGCAACGACGCCAAAAAATTAACCCGACCCGCAATTACGTAGTAATTTAACTTCCAAAAGATGGCAAAAAACTTGACCTAATTTATATTTAGCGGCTAGTGTGCAAAATTGATATGTTATAAAATTTAGAAAATTATTTACACACTAGGACTACTACACAAGTATACGTATCGTTTTAATTATTATATTGTTTTCTTTAAAAACCCCAGTATCGATCCCACAAGAAAGGTGGTAAATTTATGTATTTTACTAAGAAAAACCTTTACTTTAAACAATAGAATATAATCTAGGAAAATATGAAAGTAATTCAAGTATGAAATACAATTTACTAATCACTTTGAGTACAACTTATAAGTAAAGGCAGAGACTTAAAAATAACTAAAACTAGAAAATTCAAAATATTTAAAGAGATTTTCTCCTCACAAATAATTCATAATCAATTTAGATTTCAAATGTTTAGAAATTTTAACTGTGGTATTGTGACAAATATGAGCATACCTATTTTTACTTTCATGGATGTGTAAATAACATTGACTAATCTAAAGATGGCGTCGACATGCATAGTAGTACTGGTTAGGTTCTAGTCTCTCAGTCCTACATTATCCACTGTGGCCTCTTTATAAGACCTAACAGTTACCCTTAGTTCCAAACTCTAGACCAAATTGATAAAAGAATCTAGCCTGTCACCCTAAAAACATCATTTTTATGCCCATCAAATCTATCTCCCTATCTATTTGCACTTCCCTTTAGGCAATCACCATGGCTCTTTCTTAAGTGAAGTGTGGTACTCAGTAGTTGAAGAAATCTTAGCCCTCTCAGGTCTGTAAGTTTCTCAACAAATTTTAATAAAACCAATGGCCAGTTTGCAATGTTAAAGAACCGGTGAAAATACCATTATAAATTTATGGAACAAAATGAAAATTGAAACAAATCAAAACCACCACTTGATTTTTTTATATTACAAGGACAAAGAAGAAAACTACTCATAATACATGCAGATAACAAAACAAAATATATTTATAATACTCAAATCCAAAGTATAGTACTTAAAGAAAAATATACAAATACTTATCTGAAATGTTTTCTCAAGTACTCATTTGAATATCCTTGACTTATCAGACTCCACAAGACTTACTTGACTCACAATACTCCAAAAATCACAAAAACTCACACAACCTCACTAACGAGGCCACCCACTATAGATGGGTGCCTCCCCTTCTCAAAACGTCTCTAGAACTCCCCCTTGAAGTTTAGAATTAATCATTATGTATAGAGCTTTGAAAATGACCAAGGTTTGCATCAGACATCTCTTCAAACTTCAACCGCATTCAATGGATCTTATAGAAAACAACTGTGACGCCTAGGAGCCAAAACAACCGCGCCTAGGCGCCTGCATTGATCTGCATCTGGTGTCTAGGCACCGGTTCGATTGATTTTGACAGTTTTCTTTGGTTTGACCCATTTTGCTCCTTTTTGATCTATTTTTGCTCTTTTTTTTGCTCTTAAACTCTATTTCTTACACCTGTAACTAAAAACACAGAAAATATCTTTCATTAAAGCATAATATCCTTAAAAATTCATGTAAAATGTGCATAAAAAGTAGGTAATTTTCAGGTGGATCATAAATCCAAACCTAAAGTCAACTCAAAATGATACCTAAAATCACATTTACCTCAATCCAAACTCACAAATTTCAAATCAGACACAAATCAATTTTAAATCAATCCACATTCAAGTTGAAATTAAATCTAATCAAAATCCCAATTCAACCTCAAATCAATTTTAAACTCAAATCTAAACTATTTAAAATTCAATACTACACTTAAACCCACACCTAAACTTACACAGTTGAACTAAAACATAAATTTAAACCAAAAAGATACCCAAATCTAATTCTAATCAAATTTTAAACCTATTATTAAAATGAACATCAACCTAATACAAACCCTCTCTTGTCTTAAACTCAACCAATGGCCAAATTCTCTCATAGCAAAGCTTTACCACCAAATCCAACCATCAAACCCAGATAAAATCCCACTGAAATATTAGCTAATTCCAACCCTAAATCAAACAAAACCTTACCTAGCCCTTCTAAAACTAAAATGGCAAAAAACTAGTCTTCATTAATAAAAAATCCACTTGGGACATTCCCGTTCATTTTCAATCCATCATCCGAGGTCTCCTCCACTCCCTCGTGCAACTAGCTAGATGTAGCCTCCCTTCATTGGCATAAAAAAGGAGCTACAAGACTCTTCATTCTCGTGATTAACTAGAAGAATATAGTAAGAGAGCAGCAAGTGAATCCAAAAGTTTCCTATCGAATTCCAGAGTCCCCATGAACTTTCATTATTTTCATTACCTTCAGACGACCCCTACAACCTTGCACCGCCACTCTTGAGCCAATCCAAAGTAGTCCCTACTTTCCTAATCCACAACCTAATATATTGATCAATGAGCTTCAATGAGCTACCAAACCTCTTCCCCAAACATTTTCCCTTTGGATTACCCTCTACACTATCTATTAATTAAGACAAGAGCACATGTTCGATGAAAGGGTACATAGATTGATTGAAGCTTGTTGTTGTGCAATTGGAATTGTTCATGAAACTCAAAGAAGGATTCTAGAGCTGTTGCTTAATTGCATGACCTTGTCATTGAAGGCACTCCTTCAAAAATGTGCTTGAAGGATTCAATAGTGACCTTGCCATATGATTTCAATTGTTAGATATTCAGGGTTTTAGTGGATGATTCTTTTGGCTCTTGTAGATTTTCATTTTAATCTCTTGATCTTTTGGGTCAGGTTGATTTTTCTTGGATGGTTTCAGTCATCGTCCCGTTTAGGATACTAAATGGATTGCAATCATTCTGATGGTATGGGAATGGATGCTTCTGATTCGATTGAACATATGCTATCCAACCCAAGATGTACTATGATTAGAAAGTTCACTCTGTAGTTCCTCTCATGATTGACAGTCACTACCCATCAAATTAGAAAGAGCCACTGGTCTTAAGTGGCAAATCCAAGCACATTGCATGGCTGTCGCGTGAATTTTTTTTTGTTTGTTTTAATAATTTTAGAAAACAATTGAAACCTTTAAAAAGTCTTAAACTGAAATAAAAATAAAAATCTAAAAGGAAAATTACAACCTATTCACAAATTTGAGTAGAATATAATGAAATGAGCACTTAATAATGAAATAAATTAGGAATAACCCAATTAAATAATTAGGTTTAATCTTGTTTAAATTAAATAAAAATTAATTAGAAAAATACATAAAAAATTATTAAAATGTTCAAAATGACAAAACACACCTTAAAAAATTTATCCTAATGTCAAATTATGATTAATTGGTGGATTTGTAATTTTATTATAAAATTCATGATTATTTTTAATTTTCATAAATAATTAATTAAAATTTAAAATTTATTAATTAAATTAAATTTAGAATAATAGAAGAAGATGTAATAACCCATTAGCTTTAATTGCCCGATTATCATGGCTTAATTAAGTGCATAGACATTTATAATTTCAAAAAATTGTTTTATACCCTTCTTCTTTATAGTTATTAAAAAGAAACTTCGAAACTCACATGATCACATTTAATTCATTTAATTAATATTAAAATAGAAAGTGAAACATGAATAAGACTAAAATTGAATAATTAATTATGGGGAGGTAAATTTATAATTTTAAAAATTATATGTCTACCATCTCTCTCCCATAATCACTTTGTTCATTTCATTCAATGATGAAGCTCAGTCATTTGTACTTAAACAACCATTTGAGCAAAATAAGGTCTATTTGAAATGTTTAATTGTGAGAATGATAATTACATAATTTCCAAAAAAGCACAATAGTTCTCTCACCCCAAAATTTTCATAACTCACCCATTCAAACTCTAAAATTGAACCAAATTTTAACCACTTAATCAATTCAATAAAATGAAGACAATAAATCTAAATTTTTATAATTTTAAATTAAAATTAATTTAAATAAATAAATATTTAAAGTAACTTATTAATTAATATTAAACTAATTTGAACTAAAATTACCCTAAAATTTTTATGTTATGGTTGGAATCCCATTCCAAGCATATTTTTAAGATTTCATGAAGTTTAGGTATCGTTTAGATTTATTTTGAATTTTAATTTGAAAAATACGATTAAAATTTAAGGAATTATATAATCAAATTTTAGTTATAGAAACATTTCTACAAATCACAAAAATGAAGAAATTTTTAAATTTTTTGTATAAATGGATTTATGAACTCCTTAAGCACTTTTCTTAGTGGTTTTGGTGATTTATAAGCCATTATATCACTTAGATATTTATTTATAACATGTAAGCATAGATAAGTAATTTAGTGCTGTCATACTAATTTAAACAATAAAAAAAAAGAAAACAAATGAAACACTTTAAAGCATTAAGTACTTGAATTCAACCATCAATTTGGTAACATTTAAATATAAAATAATCTACAATATGAAAACTCAAACATAAAGGCTTTATATTTGAATTTATGCATAGACCTCACATATATAGTAGATGGTTTGTTAGGACACCAACCTTAATTTTAGGTTAGGTTATCTGTGATTGTTATTGTTTGTTATGCTTGTAGTTTATTGTGCTCATTTAGTCATGATTACCTACTAGAATTATGAGGTTAGGGTGGCTTGCTTTGCTAGTTTGGATGTTAGGATGATTAATTGCTTTTTGATATTCATTTTTTTCATGAGGTCATGCTTAGTTGGACAACTACTAAAAATTATAAATAAATGTAATTGCATGCTTTTTTTACAGGTGCTATATATAAAAACCCCCAAAGCATGGTCTACAAGATGGTGGCACTGGTACTTCAGCGCAGTGTTTGGTCCAAGTAGTGTTTTCGTGATGTTTGCTTGTGCATGTTGTGCCTTTTATGAGTACTAATAATTTTCTATAGACATAAAAGTAAACATAGGGTTTTATTTTCCTTACTATTTAGTTTAAGGTTATGATTCAATATTTGTTCATTGGCTATGGCTGTCCAGACTATCTTAAGTGGGACTTGCAAGATGTAAGAGTGAGATATTGAAACAAGAATGAACCCCAACAAGTTGTCAGAGTGAGGAAAAACCTTAATGTTGGCATCAAATTTTGATGTAACACGTGTTGGATGTTCACTTTAAAACTACATGACCATACATCATTCATACGTAACATCTTGTAACACAAGACATCCTTGAAGGCTCTCCGATGCACGCGAGGACATGAAAAATAGAAACTTGCTAGCGTACCTGCACCAAGCTATTTTTCTGGAGCACTTGCACCCAAAGTAGGCACCCTCACATTTAAAGTGCCCCTCCATTCAAATAAAACATAGACATTAATGTACTCACGCCAGGAGACTTGTACACCCACACCAGTCTAGGTGGAGCCGCACTAGGATAATGGTCCCCAGACGCTAGGGTTTTGGCGCCCCCATAAACAATATCTAGCCTACCCACTTTAAAATTGTGATCATCCTAATGCCTCCATACAAAGGTGCTAGTGCCCCCACACCAGCCGTCGACCAGCCTAACAAAAACATTTGAATTTTATCCGCAATAGGTTAGCTTGAAATGATCATTGGATGGTTTTTTTAAAGTTGCCATTATCCTAGGGTTAATAGGGAGCTTCCAACATAGAAAATATCCATTTTCTTATGGCCACTTGAAATAAAAAATTAACCAATGGGTGGGAGGGAGATATACATTCTCGTTCCTTTAGGCTGGAGGAGGTGGGGTGGATTACAGTGTGAAATGTATTATGAGAGAGTGGAGATCATTCTTAGCACTTGAAGAGAGAGCTCTTAAGAAGAAGAAAATCATAAGGAGAAAGTGAGGCTTTCCTTCTCATTTTCCTTCCATCTTCTTCCTTTTCTTCATTTTTTTCTTTCACCACACTTATTTATTTATTGATAGCAAAGAGAGGAGTTTCTATTCTCAAGAGTTTCTGGAGGAATAAATAGTTCATTTACTTCCTTACACAAAGAGTATGTGGACAAGGAAAGAATGAGTCATCAGCCATCACAGTGGTGAGAACTCTTCTAAACTTCTTTTTTCTTGTTAGAAAACTTTTAAATTGATGTTAGTGAAAACCATTAGGTTAGGTGTCCTTTTCATTACTTTCCCAACATTTCATGAGTGTTTCTCCAGAGCCCTATCCTTAACATATGATATTCAAGATTGTAGTAATCTCGTGTTTGCCTTTGGTGGCTTTATCTTTTGATGGACAAAGTGAAGCCTTTTGAACCTATATAAAGAAGAAGTTTGTTTGATCCTTCATTCTCTAAATTATGAAGATCAAAATCTATAGAAAACTCCTCCTCCATGGAAAAATTTTCTTGTTATGAAGATTTTTCTACAAAAAAAAGTTTTTGTGTTCTTTCCAAGAAAATGAAGGTATTGCTTTTTATCACCATGTGTGACAATGTGTTGGTATACCTCGCCATCTTTGAGTCTAGAACAATGAGAGGTTGTTAGAAAAGTTTATTTTGGCAATATGTTTACTTATGTTCATTTGAAGCATGCACATATATGCATTCTTATGTGCATTTGACTTCTTGAAGTATGACTTAAAATGTTTGAAGTATCTCATAAAATAAAATTTGTTTTGCTTTGCTTATGATTTATTATTAAGAAGGCATATAAAATGATATTTTATATCATATTTACGAGCTTAATTTTAAGCACGTGTGAAAAGTATGTTTTTCTTGATGCTCACATCTTAAATCTATGTGTGCATGAAAGTTCATTTTGCATGGTGCTTACTAATTCACATTGGCCATATGTGTAAAATTTCATTTTTTATGAGTGTGTGTTTAGGTTTATGTTAGGAAAGTTGTGTGTTGTCTAACATAACAATTTGAAAAATTTGCATTTGAACATATTGTAAATGTAGCATTTCCTACATTTTTATTTGTATGCTTGACATTAGTATCTTGTGCATATGTCATCATATGGCCATAGTGAATACCTGCTTAACACATATGGAGATAGTTTTTTCACCTAGCACTAACCTATCTGTGCATATGTCATCATATGCCCATAGTGAACACCTGCTTAGCACATATGGATATAGCTAGTTCACCTAGTACTAACTAATCTCATTTATCATTTTAAGCTAATCTTACTATGTACTATATGATTCTACTATGATATCTTATCGATGCATGCACTATCACTTCACCTAACATGAATGTGCACTACAGAGATACTTGCCGTCTTTTTTTGGCATGATCCATTACCTTAAACAATCATGCTGAATAGGCAAGTTCTATGTGTTTATACACATTAATTGGTGCTTAGCATAACACTAATACTGAAATCATTTTTTTCAGTTAATTATGTTATCTAATACGTAGATAGAGCATTCATATCCTATAAAACCATTTGACATATTGATTACGATTACTTACACCTAGCTCAAGAAATCATGCTACACTAAATCATCTTAATGTTTGCATCATTGTATCTAAGTTCGCTTTCGATGATAAATCATATTTTGTTAGATGTGTGACCTAATTTCTGTCATAATGCCTTATTGACTATTTTTCTCTAGCTTAGCTCAACGAGGAATGTGAATTATCACCTTATGATCAACAGGTGTTTGAATGTGTCGTGAATCCAATAGATTTAACATGCACCACTTAGGTCCAATTTTAAAAATAAATTTTTTTTTTTTTTTCATATTATTATTATCCATAATATTTTAAAATATGTTTTGTAATTAAAGCATCCATAATCTATACCATTAATGAGTTCAAGCTTTAAAATTTATTTTACTTTAAACCATCAACTTATAAGTCATGCATAATAGATCTCTTGAAGCTTCATGATTGGGCCATGGAGACTGACACCATTAAAATCATGCACCAGCCTTAGCCACACATTTTTTACACACATATGTGCATTTGATTAGATCACCTTGTTCTAGATGCTTATTTATAATAGGGTAATTTTTAGTTAAGATTTTTATATGTCTGACTATTATTCCTTGGTTTGAGCCTAGCCAAACCTTTTATGTTTTACCTTTTTATCTGTTTACTTAGTGTAGAGTTTGCACGTTAGTATGTTTGGGGCAATCTTTCTTCAAGGAACCATATCCAACTGTGTGGAGTAATCATGATTTAAACTGATGTCTTTTCTGTAGGTGCTACTCTCCTCTCATAGGGCATGACTAACTATACGATTGCAATGGACAATTTATGCTAATTACTTTTAATGTGGTTGAGTTTTTTTGAATTCCACATATACTTTTATTAGAGTTTCTAGCTTTGAATTTAGATCAGAAATAAGATACGAGCATGGGTTCAAAGGTGGTTGATGTGTGGAATCGTGCGATGAGAACCATAAATAGTGTGTTTGTGACTTATATCTTCATTCCAAATCAATTTTATTGTATAGACATTGAGATCAAGCATGTATAATCAGAACTAGACCACTTTCTTATGTTTCTGGGATATGTTTCCAACCAAGCAGTGTTTAGTCTGTTTTATTTATGCTGATTTTTTCCTTACACAGAGTGACGAATTTTGTTCTACTTGTGGTTTGTCTAGGCTTTTTGCACATGCACTTTGGCTTATTAGGGAAGAATTATTTTTTTTAGAAAATCCTAATAATAAAAATTTACCCTAATTAAAATTTAGGACTAAAATTGAAAAAATTTTAAAATCAACACTTTACCATTTGCTTTAAATTTTCTACGTGGCATTCAGATTGGATTTAAAATAGTTCTGCATGCATGGAAATCTTCCAAGTAATGTTAATAGGGCATTCACGTTAAGGAATGCTCAAGGAAATTGCATCATATCTCCATGTCTTAGGAGGAGTATTCTTTCTTCTCCAATTTAACTAACCAAGCATAAATTTATATGCTCAGAAGGTTGTTTAGAACACAAACATGGTGTAAGTTCTTTGTGGGATGATTTGTCTTTGTAGCTAGATCATTATTTTATCCTTCTTTCTAGTGGCTTCATGACCACTTTCTTGGATGATAAAAGTATCATTTATGTGAATTCCACTGAAATAGGTTCATAAAGAAATAGAAGTTTCTTTCCTTTGACTTCAGGGCTACCAAAATCTCTTAGAAAAAATAGCACATGAATTGCTGATAAGGGAAGACCTAGAGTCTTAATACCTTGGGATGATAGATCCATGGAGTTTCGACCTAGCTATCAAAATCATCTTAAAACTTCCTTCCTACTTATTTGATATATCCCCTTTAAGCCCATTATTTTCCCTTGACATTTCATTGAGGTCCTGATACACCAAAAGAATGTGCAATTTTATGTATACATTTTATGCTTAAATATGATGATATTACACTTTGACGAAGGGGATTTTCATGTTTTGTTGCAGGTATATTGATTTTAGGCATTTGTAGAAAAAATGAGCAAAAATGAGAAAATTTGGAGTGAAAGGTAGTTTTTCAGCAAACTGGCGCCAAAGGTGGCTGAACTGGTGCCAGAGGAGTTTTACAGAGAAGCGGCACCAAAGGGGCCATAATCAAGAGAAGAGTGCAAAACTCCAGTAAACTGTTGCCAGAGACTCCGGAGACAAATTTAGAAAAATTATGGCGGTTATTGACTATTTTTTAGAGGTTCTAGAAGGCTCCAAGTAATTCAAATGCCCCATGGAGTGGTTTAATATATCTAGAAAATTTGGAAAGGCCCTTGAATGAAGAGGTATGACAGTTGGATGAAGGGATTTGTCTCTTGATGTGAAGAGGTGTGCTTCTTAGGAAAAAGGAGGGAATTTTGAATTTCTTTGAAGACAAGGCTTGCGACCCTATTAAGAAGTTTAGAGAGTGACAAGGAGGCATGTGAAGTCTTGGAGGAGAGTTAGGTTTTGGAGAGGATTTTCATCTATAGTTATAATAGGAGAGTGAAGGTGAGATATTTCTTCTTTATTGCATTTCTAAGAGAGAATTAATTGTGATTGTAAAGAGAGAAACTGCTTAAAGGGAACTTCAATGGATTTGCTTGAGGAGGAGTGTGAGATAAGTTGTGTTCTTTGCATTTTTTGTGTTGTAAACTTATTTATATATATATAATCCATGTTTTGTTGTATAATTCTCATAAATTCTAAGTAGTCTTACTTATCCTTCTTCCTATAATGAGATATGGTTTTGTGAAGAATTAATACTGTTGTGTAAGGTTTTAAACGTCAATAAATTGTTATGATTTGAACTCTGATCTTTATTTACTTTTCAAACTGACCAATTGAAATGTTTAAATTTCTTTAGAAACATAAGATCCGAAAGGGCTATGCTTCCTACAACAAGGTAAGAATCACATTCAATTTAATTTGTGAGAATGCAGTCTATGCGGTTGAGTACAAGGAAAATATACTTTGATGGGTGTAGAATTGGATATTTTAGGGTGACAGAATAAAATCCTCAATTTGGTCAAGTTGCTTGGAAACTAAAGCGAGATTGTTAGCTCTCAGAGGTGGGAGAAGTGTGGGAGCTTGGGAGTGGGAGGCAGTATCCTCTCAACCTAACCATAGATTTAGGGACCAAACTTTGGATTAATAAATATTCTTTATGCACTTGATGGATAGTAAAAAATAGGATTGCCCTAATTTTAAATGATTTTAATTACTTCACAAACCATAAACTCTTTGTAAAGGGGAATGATACATTCTTAAATTTGAACTCTTCGTTATAAAAATTTGTTTAGTCTTAGTAGATTTAACTTTAAGGTTTAGAAATTAGTTTAGTTAATTTATTTCGTTTAGCTGCATTTCATTTAACATACATTGATTTTACTTTAGATTTGCATTTCTTACTTAAGTCTTTATAGTTTGAATATTGTGGTTTATATTATAATCATAAGAATTTTCATCTCCATATGAGATCGATACTCAGGACTTCATTAGAGCCCTTTATTACTTGAGCGATACATGTACTTGCGTAATTATTAGGTTTGACAACTTAAAGATTTTAAAAGATAAAACTATTTATATTGAAGTGACTTTTATTGTGATTGATTTACATATTTACTAATTGTGCTTTTGTGTGTGTGTTGTAGTATTGAAAGATATTTATTACGCATACATAAAAAACTGCGAATCAAGTTTTTGGTGTCGTTGTTGGGGAGATAACTGAAAATTACTTTATAATTTAGAAGACTTAGTTTGAATTGAAAAAATACTCATATAAAAAAAATGTTGTTTGATTATTATTTTTATATTTTAGTCTATTTGCTTATTTTAATTGCTTATTGCTTATTATGTATGTCATAGTTTAAGATATGAAGGTTTAGTACCTTACAATTCAAAATTAAGATGTAACTATTCAAAAAATTCAAAAATAACAAAAAGAGTTAGAAAATTTGAACAAAATGACTACAAATTTAAATAATTCAGGAATTGAAAATGAACATCATCAGAGACCTTGAAGAGATTATGCTAATCTTACAGCAGATGGAATTCACTTGAGTATACAAAACCTTGTTGTACCTGCTAATTCATTTAAGCTTAAACATGTTATTGTCCAAATGATATATAATAATCAGTTTGAGGGAACATTGACTCAAGATCCTAACTTACATCTTGTTAGTTTTCTAAAATTGTGTAATACATTTAAATATGATGGCGTGTTGAATAATGTCGTCAGACTTAGAATTTTTATTTTTTCATTAAGTGATACAGCTAAGATGTGGTTAAACTTGTTAGCTTCTAGATCTATTACAACTTGGAGAAAATTATCACAAAAATTCTTATCTAAATATTTCTCACCATAAAAAACAACTAAGCTTGGAAATGATATCACATCATTTTGTCAGTTTGAAAGAGAATCAATTTATGAAGCTTGGGAATAATTTAAAGATATCCTTAGGAAGTGTTCATATCATGTGTTACCAGATTGATCAATAACTTAAACTTTTTATAATGGAATAGTTGGATCTCTTCGATTTATAGTTGATGCTGCTGCTGGTGGATCATTGATGTCAAAACATTCGATGAAGCATATTCTTTAATTGAAGAGATAGCTACTAATAATTTTTAATGGTCCTCTGAAATGTTAGCTCAAAAAAGAGTAGCTAGTATTCATGATTCTGATGCAATATCTATATTGGCTGCTCAAATTACTGTAATATCAAAGAAGATAGATTAATATGGGATGAATTATTCTCAGACACCTCTTTTGCTTGAGGAAAATTCATTGGGAAAAATTATAGATTCTCAATCGTCATATGAATCTTTGAATGCAATAAACAATCAAACTAATAATACTTATTCAAATTATTATAATCCTGGTTGAAAAAATCACATTAATTTAAGTTGGAGTAATAATAACTCTAATGTTGTAAATCTGCAATGGGAAAACAATCCTGCGAACCCATTGGGAAATTCCAACAACCAGGTTAATTTTAACTATAAACCTTATTATCCTATAGGTTTTAATAACAATTTACAAAGTAAGGAGAAGAAATTTTCAATGAAAGAATTCGTATTGCAAATGGGAGCAGAATTATAAAGTTGAAGAGCTATAATTCATTTGGGATGTATTGCTACTACACTTACCAATAGACCTCCATGAACTTTGCCTAGTAATATTGAAGTAAATCTTGAAGATAAGAACAAAGAACAAATTAAGGCTATTTAACTGAGAAGTGGAAGAGAATTAGAAACAAAAGTTCAAAAGGAGATTGAAGTTGAGAAAGAAGGGGTGGAAAATGAAAAGCCTGGTGAAGATTTTCTTCTTGATTCAGAATATCCTATTAAACCAATGAAAATTACTATAAAAAGGCCATCACCTCCATTTCCTCAAAGATTGAAGCAGTATTACAGAGAAAACTAATTTATAAAATTATTATAAATATTGAGAAAATTAACCACAAACATTCCATTTGCTGAAGCCCTGGAAAAAATGCCAAGCTATGTGAAGTTTATGAAGGATATATTTAATAAAAAAGGAAGTTTACATATAATAAGAGTGTTGCACTTAGTGAAGAGTGTAGAGCAATAATTCAGAAAAAGTTTCCTAAAAAAATTAAAGATCCTGGTAATTTTACTATTCCTTGTGCTATTGACGAAAGATTTTTTGAAAAAGCTTTATGAGATTTAGGAGCAAATATTAATCTTATACCTCTATCGATTTTTAGAAAGTTGGGTTCAGGAGAAATTTCATTTACTACTTGAACTCTTTAGTTAACTGATTGTTCAATTAACCATCCTAAAGGAGTTATAAAAGATGTATTGGTGAAAGTTGATAACATTATCTTTCTTGTGAATTTCATTGTGTTAGTTATGGAGGAAAATAAAGAAATTTCTATCATTTTAGGAAGACCAATTCTTGTCACTGGAAGAGCTTTGATAGATATGCAAAAAGGAGAGTTAACAATGAGAGTCAGTGATCAAGAAGCTACATTTAATATCTCAAAAATCAATGAGATGCCAAGCAAAAGGAAGAGATGATGAATGCTTCAGAATGAATAATAATGATTATTTAAGCAATGAATATTTCATAGAAACATTTGAAAAGAAAACTGAAGAAGAACATTTGAAATATGAAGATGAGGATGTAATTCAAGATAAATTTATAGAAGTGATTAATGAAGAATTGGATTATGTTTATGAACAATTTGAATTGTTAGATACTAAGGATAATAATAGAAATTTGATTTCCTTGATTGTGAAACCTCCTGAATTAGAAATGAAAACACTTCCTACACATTTAAAATACGTGTTTTTAGGAGATTTATCTACACTACCTGTTATCGTATCCTCAGAATTAACTGAAGCACAAGATCAAAAGTTGTTGGAAACGTTAAGAAGCTATAAGAAAGCCTTTGGATGAACATTAACTGATATTAAATGAATCAGTCCTTCGATTTGTATGCACATAATTTTATTGGATGAACATCATGAACCAAAAACTGATCCTTAAAGGAGCTTAAACCCTATGATGAAAGAAGTTGTTAAGAATGAAATTTTAAAATTGTTAGATGATGGAATAATATATCTTATTTAAAACAGTACTTGAGTAAGTCCAATTCACTGCATTCCTAAGAAAAGGGGTGTGATTGTTGTGACAAATGGAAATAATGAATTAATACCAACAAAATAAGTCACCGGTTGGAGAATTTGCATTGATTATAGAAAATTAAATTTGGTCACTAGGAAGATCACTTTTTTTTACCTTTTTGGGACCAAATGTTGGATAGGCTAGCTGGGGATAAATATTTTTGCTTTTTAGATGGACTTACCAACTATCATCAAATTTATATTGCTCCTAAGGATCAAAAGAAGACAACATTTACTAATCCTTATGGTACTTTTGCTTTTTAACGAGTGTCCTTTGATTTATGTAATGCACTTGCAACATTTCAAAGATTTATGATGTCAATTTTTAGTGATTTAATTGAAAAAGGGGTAGAAGTCATTATAGATGACTTTTTTGTGTTTGGAACTTCATTTGAAACATATTTAAATCATTTAGAGAAAGTTCTAGAACGATGTAAGAAGATGAATTTTATAATAAACTGGAAAAAATATCAATTCATGATTGCAAGAGGAATTGTACTTGGGCATAAAATTTCAGAAAATGTCATGAAAGTAGATCTAGTAAAAATTCAAGTTATAGCTAACCTACCCCCACCTACAACTGTAAGATGGGTTAGAAGTTTTTTAGGACATGTTGGTTTTTACAAATGGTGTATAAAAGATTTTTCAAAAATTACAAAGCCTTTATACCAAATTCTAGGAAAAGATACAAAATTTGATTTTAAATCATGAGTGCCTTAATGCCTTTAAAACTTTAAAGGAAAAATTAATCACTGCCCCTATAATTATTTCACCCGATTGGGAGAAACCATTCGAGCTAATGTGTGATGCAAGTGATTATGCAATTGGACCTATTTTAGGGTAGAGATATGATAAAATTTTTGAAGTTATATATTATGCTAGTAAAACTTTAAATGATGCTCAAATTAATTATTACACAACTGAAAGAGAGCTATTAGCAATTGTTTATATTTTTGATAAGTTTAGGTCATATATTATTGGAGCTAAATGTGTTGTGCATAGAGACCATTCTGCTATAAAATAATTGATGCAAAAGAAGGATGCAAACCCAAGATTAATTAGATGGATACTTTTGATACAAGAATTTGATTTTGTGGTAGTAAATATGAAGGGATCTGATAATCAAATATCTGATCATTTATCTAGGCTGGAACAGGAAGAAACATTTGATTTTGAAAGAGAAATTAATGAAAATTTTCCAAATAAGCAACTTTATACTGTTAAAGAATGGGAAATTCCATGATATAATAATATTATGAACTACAATCTTCGTGGTGTTTTACCATATTGATTGACAAAGCCACAAGAGAGGAAATTTATTTATGCTGCAAAATTTTACTTTTGGGAAGACCCATATTTTTACAAGCAATGTAAGGATTTAGTTTTGTGGAGATGTGTGCCTTATGAAGAAATTAAAGAAATCATTCAAAAATGTCATGATTCAGAATTTGTGGGTCATTTAAGAAATGTTAGAACTGTTAATAAAACGTTACAATCTGGAATTTATTAGCCTACTTTATTTAAAGATGTTAATATATATATATATATATATATATATATATATATATATATAT
>NEWO01000727.1:172949-192567 GCA_003013225.1 Phalaenopsis aphrodite
ATATATATATATATATATATATATATATATATATATATATATATATATATATTAATTGTAGTTGACTATATATTAAAGTGGATTGAAGTAATAGCTTTACCTAGATGTGATGCTCGGAGTGTTTCAAAGTTTCTAATAAAAAAATATTTTTACAAGGTATAGAGTGCCAATAGTAATCATTTCTGATGTAGGATCTCATTTTAGGAATAAAAGAATTGAAAATTTGGTTGAAAAGTATGATATTATACATAGGATTGCAACTGCTTATCATCCCAGACTAGTGGTCTAGTAAAAGCATCTAATCGTGAAATTAAAAAAAATTTGGAAAAAAAAATTCTAATTAAGTGAATTGGTATGCTAGATTAAATATTGCATTATGAGTTTATAGGACAACTTTTAAAACACCTTATATATTATATTTAGGGAAGACTTTCCACTTACTAGTAGAATTGGAGCATAAAACTTATTGAGCTATTAAGGAATTTAATTTTAATTTAAAAGATGTTGGTGAGAAATGATTGTGCAACTGAATGAGATTGAAGAAATTAGAAATGAATCCTATGATAACACTAGGATATATATAGAGAAAATGAAGAATTTACATGATCAGAAGATAAGAAAAAAGGAATTTGAGCCTAAACAAGAAGTTTTACTAACTAATACAAGATTTAAATTATTCCTTAGAAAATTTAAATCTAGGTAGATAGGGCCATTCATTGTTGTAAAAGTTTACCTCTATGGAGTTGTTAATATTAAAGATCCAAAAATTGGGAAGATATTTAAAGTAAATGGACACAGAATAAAATCATATTGTGATGGTCAAAGACTAAATTTTAAAGAGACTGTAATGTTGGGTCACCCAAGGTAAATACTAGGAATGTTGAGCTGACGACATTAAACCAAGCACTTCATTGGAGGCAACCCATAGTTATCTATGTTATTGATGTGAATCTATTTTTTATAATATTATATATATCTATATTTATGCTCTCTTTATGAATTTTGTGTACTTGATATACTTACATATTAAGAGAGCATTTGCATTTTATGTGTTTATGTTGGATTTCATTTATTTCCATTGTGAACTATCTAATGTTAAGTGTTTGATATTTAGCCTTCAACCTTAGTTTGTATGGTGTGATTTCAACGCTGAATTTGATGTATTGGTTTGAAAAGTGTTGGTTTGTAAATGGTTTGATTTTATAGATAAATGTGAGTTTTGTGTTGTTTGTGAAAACTTATTGTTAGGAAATTGTTTAATTATGAATATTAATGTTAATTTAAGTCAATTAGTGATTGGTATGGTTTGGTATACAGTAGATTTCAAAAGAAAAGAGAAATTTGAAATTTTTTGTGTAGGCACCAGAGGCACCATATTTGGTGCCTGAGGCGCCAGTTTCTCGAAAACACCCAGATTTTCTTAAAATCGCAAAAATACAAGGTAAAACGCATTTTTATTGCTTGGGTTGTCCCCTATCTCCAAAATAAGGCCAAAACTCAACTTAGGGTTTGCCATTTCTTTGATTTTAGGAGATTTGAAGGCTTCAAAGTCTTGGATTTCATCTTCCGTTGGTAAGAGCTTCACTTTAACTTAAAAATTTTTATTTTCACAATGGATTTTTCCTATAATGTGGAGATTGAAAATTTGAAGTTTTTTTTAAGAAGTTTAAAGAGAACCCATGGTAAAAAGTTCCTTACCTAGTATTTCTTTGTTTGGAGTTTGATTTATGATATCGTGCATTTATTTGGGATTTTATGTAAATTTATTTAAAAATTGCTATGGCTCTAAGAGTGAAAAGAGGAAAGACTTTGGGAGGTTTTGATGCGAGAAGATTTATTAATTTGAAGGCTCAATATAATTACAATACTCAGATGGGTACAAGGAAATTGATTCAGGAGAGTCCATTCTCAAACTGAGAGGTTCTATTAAAAGGTTGATCATTACTAAGAATCGGAAGACTTTTTGCTAGTTCACCGCAGTAGCAATTGTTCATCTTGTCATGAATTTTATGCCAATCTTCGTATTATTCTGCATTTGTGATCTCTGATTCGTCACTTGATGAAGTGATTGCCTATCTTACTGAGGGAAATAGAGTATGGAAGATTAAGAACAATCATAAGGTAAATTTTTCCACATCTATGTTAAACATACAGTCTAAAGCATGGCATTACTTTATTTCTGCGTAACTTCTTCCATTTAATCACCTTAGTGAAGTAACTAAGGAAAGAGCAGTATTAAACTTTTGTATACAACAAATGAAGGCTATCGATATTGGTACTCTTATTCTGCATAATGCTCAGAGTATTTCTAGGAGTGGAACCTCTAGTGGTTTAGGTTATCCTGCCCTAATTTTCATTTTATATGAACAATGAGGAGTAGAATTTGATAAGGATAAAGAAATGTTACAACCACTTAAACCCATTGGGAAACCCACAATTTATAAATTTGAATCATTTGTTGAATCTAGAATTGGAAGTGGAGGTAGTGATAGACCTTCTACATCAACTGCAAAACCATCTACTTCCAGTACTTATTCTCTTAAAAATATAATGGAGCACTTAATGATTCAACAATCAGATATAGTGGCATTACAGAATAAAATAAGTGGCTTTGAGTCAAGAAATGCTCAAAATGATGAATATCAACAAAGAAGAGTTAAACATGATATTTCATATCAAGCGGCTATGGTTAGATATCTTAGGGGTGACTATACTGTAGAATTTCCTACATGCCCCAGCTTTACTCCTTATGTGCAAGATGACTTTGAAGAAGGAGGAAAAGAAGAAGAAGAAGAGTAGGAAGATGATGAATAATGAGTTGTTGGGGTATTATCTATTTTCATTGGTTTAGTTTGATTCGTTTTATTGTTGTTATTGTGATTTGGACATTTATGTGTTTTGTATGTGGCATTATTAAACTTGTTATTGTGTATATCTGTAAATTGTAGATTTTTATTTCAACATTGTTTGTTTCTTTAATTTACTGCATATGTTTTTAATTCACATTTTTTTAGCAAATCCTGCTGATATATTATGTTTTATTTAATGCTTTAAAGCCTTTACTATTTAAATTAGTACTTGCAATGTGTCAAAACCAAGTTTCATGTTCAGAACCCTCTACAAGTTAGTCTTATTTTTATGCATTTATTGTTTTCTTTCTATTTATATTTTTTTTGTACTGAATGCTTTACTTATTATTAAAAAAATCTAAGTTTGGGGGAAAGAAAAATTTCATTAGAAAAAAAGAAAGAAAACTAAATTTTATTTGTCCTCAATTAGATATATTTTTAAAAAATTAATTTAACATGAGTTTTGGTATTAGAGGATAACTTTTGATAACTAAATTTTTTGTTTTTAAATATTATAGTAAATTTAAGGAAAAATATTTAATACTGATGGTAAATTCTTGAGTTAAGATATTTAGTATGAAAGGATAAGATTATGCTGTTTCTATTTAAAGTAAAAGAAATTGTTCTTTTGAAGTATTAAGAATCTTAGAGTTTCATATAAGAAGTAAATAATAAAACCTTGTGAAAAATCTTCAAAGCTAATTTGAATTTATAAAGTGAATGAAGGTAAGAAGTTATTAACTTCAAGGAGAGGATAGTGAAATTCAAAATTATTGAAGGCTATCTAGATATAATAATCCTCACACAAAAAAGAAATGAAAAAGAAAAAAAATGAAAAAAAAAATGAAAGATAAAAGAAAAGAAAGGATTGAAAATTATCCTAAAGAAAAGAAAAAAATAAGAAAAAGAAAAATATGTGAGGAGAAGCTTGAGGAAATGCCTAATAAAAAATTGACTTCACTTGAATTAACTTGTGGAAAAAGACATTATACATTTTCTAAACTTGTATTGAAATATTAGCATCCTTAATAACAAAATTTTCATGAAATTCTTTTTTATATGAAAATTTTAAGTATCTTTGATATGACAAATTGTAGTTCTCCTTGAAATGAATAGAGATTCATAAATCTTAAACTTGACTACGAGATATTCTTATACTTTTAATTTTAAATTAAGTTTTTAAATTTTTTCTTAATTTATACCATTATATTTATTAAACCAAATTATATAAGTTTATAATTTAATCTCTACCATAAGTCATATTTTTATATAGTAAAAGATTCACTTGAGGACAAGTAACATTTAAGGTTGGGGATTTTGATACACCAAAAAAATGTGCAATTTTATGTATACACTTTATGCTTAAATATAGTCATATTGCAATATAAAGAAGGGCATTTTCATGTTTTGTTGCAGGTATATTGATTTTAAGCATTTGGAGCAAAAAGGAGCAAAAAGGAGGAAATTTAGAATGAAAAGACATATTTTTAGCAAACTGCCACCAAAGACGCTAGAACTGGTGCTAGAGGTGCAATTTTATAGAGAAGCGGTGCTAGAGGTGCCAGAGGCACCAAAATCCAGAGAAGAGCATGAAACTCCAGTAAAATAGTGTCAAGTGGGCCATAACAAGCGCCAGAGGCTCAAGAGACAAATTTAGACGGATTGTAGCGGTTATTGACTATTTTTGAGAGGTTCTAGAAGGCTCCAAGTAATTCAAGCACCCCATAGAGTGGTTCAATGCATCTAGACACTTCGAGAAGGCTCTTAAATGAAGAGATATGTCTCTTGGATGAAGAGATTTTTCTCTTGATGTGAAGAGTTATGCCTCTAAAGAAAACATGAGAGAATTTTGAATTTCTTTGAAGACAAGGCTGACGCCTCTGTTAAGAAGTCTTGAGAGTGAGAGGGAGGCATGTGAAGTTTTGGAGGAGTGTTAAGTTTTGGAGAGGATTTTCTTCTAGAGTTGTAAGAGGAGAGAGAAAGTGAGAGATTTCTTCTTCATTGCATTTCTAAGAAAGAATTAAGTGTGACTGTAAAGAGAGAAAATGCTTAAAGGGAACTTTAAGGGATTTTCTTGAGAAAGAGTGTGAGAGAAGTTGTGTTCTTTCATTTTTTTTGTGTTGTAAACTTGTTTATATATATAAAATCCATGTTTTGTCGTATCCTTCTCTTGAATTATGAGTAGTCTTCTTTATTCTTCTTCTTACAATGTGATATGGTTTTGTGAAGAATTAATATTGCTG
Organism: Phalaenopsis aphrodite; assembly: GCA_003013225.1. NCBI lineage: Eukaryota > Viridiplantae > Streptophyta > Magnoliopsida > Asparagales > Orchidaceae > Phalaenopsis > Phalaenopsis aphrodite. Next base: position 178,042 of record NEWO01000727.1, read on the forward strand.
TGTAAGGTTTTAAATGTTAATAAATTGTGATGATTCAAACTTTGAACTTCATTTACTTTTCGATCTGGCCAATTGAAATGCTAAAATTGGTTGAGAAACATAAGATTCGAAAGGGCTATGCTTTCTACAACAAGGTAAGAATGACATTCAATTTCATGTGTGAGAATGTTGTCCATCGGATTAAGTCCAAATAAATATGAAAATATAATTAGATGGGCGTAGAATAGGAGATTTTAGGGTGACATACTAAAATCCTCAATTTGGTCTAGTTTCTTGAGAACTAAATCAAGATTGTTAGCCCTCAGGAGAGAGCGAAGTGGGAGCTCTGGAGTGCAAGCTAGTATCCTCTCAACCTAATAATTGATTTAGGAACCAAACTCTGGATTAGACAACGTTCTTTATGCATTCGACAGATGGTAAAGAATAAGATTGCTCTTATTTGACACAATACAATTATATATATAATTTTAAATGATTTTAATTACTTCACAAACCATAAACTCATTGTAAAGGGGAAGGATGCTTTCTTAAATTTGAACTCTTCGTTACAAAAGTTTGTTTAGCCCTAGTAAATTTAACTTTGAAGTTTAGAAATTAGTTTAGTTAACTTAGTTCTTTTTGCTACATTTCATTTAGCATACATTAATTTTACTTAAGATTTGTATTTCTTACTTAAGTTTTTATAGTTTGAAGATTGTGTTTTATATTATAACCATAAGAATTTTCACCTCCCTGTGGGATTGATACTCAAGTCTCCATTAGAGTCATTTATTACTTGAGTGATACGTATACTTTCATAATTATTAGGTTTGACAACTTAAAGATTTGAAAAGATAAAACTATTTATACTGAAGTGACTTTTATTATGATTAATCTGCATATTTACTAATTGTGATGTCGTGTATATGTTGTAGTATTGAATGATATTTACAACACATACATAAAAACCGCCATCAATTCTTTTAATAGTCCTCGTTTATCGATAGGTCACCACCTGTTTAAGATACAGTGATTCACCCTGTACCCTTATGAAACAGTATGATTTTCAAGCATTAGGATGATCTCATTTGAGATGACTAGGTTATTTCTTAGGCCCTGTTAGCCAATAGCCAACCTCTTGTTTGGAATACTGGTTCGATATGGTTTTGAAAGCATTGAGATGATCCTAATCAAGGTGACCATATTACCCTTTGATTTTCTATTTCACTAATTATCATTAAAATGTAAGAAAGTCCTCTTTTAATCAAGAATATTCTTGGGTATCCCCAAGGTGTAATTAACTAAAGAGATACGTTTCTTTGGGAATTGCTCATTAGCTCATAATAAAAATATAAATTTTGGTTCTCTGGTTATATGTTGGTAATTCTTATAGGGTTTTCTTAATTGATACATTTTTAGAGTTTTTTTTATCAGATTTCTTTTGGGCATATACTTTTGATCTATCACATGAATATTATACTATTGAAATTCTCTTTGATCTTTTTATAATTTATTTCTCTAATCTCATTTGTACTCCAGATTCCCTAGAAAGGGTCAACTAATGACCTTTCGGTTGAGTGAATGTCTTTTGATCGACCAAAAGCTTTCAACCGACAAAATGACAAGATTACCAGACTATCAAATGCCCCTCTTCAAGTAGTTATGAATGCGAAACAATGCTAATATCAATTATGAATATAGAAATGTGTCATAATAACTCATAACGTGCCTATTAAAATAGGAATAAACTTGTAATTTTACATTATATACATCTGAAAACTATAAATAGGGATCCATTTCTATAATAAAGGACAATTAAATTTACTCTATTAGAACTTTTATATTATCATGCACACACTCTCTCTTTTTTGTCCTACGCTCTTTATTTTGATTCTGGTTCACATGACAAATAAGAATTCAACATATACTTAAAACTATTAGATCATTAATAACAATCATTAAATTGTTTAATTTTTTTAAAAATTTGAGTGAATTTAATCACAAACACTTGCACACATATTAAGTTCTAGAATTCAGGACCTCTTGAGGCCAACTTGACAAGCAAAATTTTTTGTCTGCCCATGCAATACTTTATTTAAAAGGATAATCTTATATAATTTAATACAATAATAAATATTAAATATCTGAAAATTAGTGTGACGTGACGAGGTTTACCTGTTTTTTTTTCTAAATAAAACTCTATAATAAATACTAAATATTCCGGCAAGTACAAGTCCATTTGGCAACTCCCTAGCTCAAAAATCGGGAGCCACTCAAGCTCCCTCCACGCTGTCAGATCCAAAACGAACGGCTGAAATGCGTTGCCGCGAGACAAGTCCCGCCACACGTGTGCGGCCCACAATCATGCTTATCCATTCCCCCGCCGCCATCAGCAAGTTGCAAGTGGAAAACGTGTGACATTGTATCGTCCTGAATTTGCCATATCTGACCGAGAAAAGTGTCAATTTTGTCCGCGGCTGCTCTTTTTGTAATTTTTTATTTTTGGGTAAAATGATTGTTTAACGGAAAAATATTACAGGACTCTTAATGCATTCAAAGTCTAATGGTGAGACGTCACGTGTCAAGTTGATTCCACTTTTTTAACAATTGTTAATATTAATGTATTACGACGCGTCTCACTTAACACGTAGCGTCACTATTGAACTCCGAACGCAAACAACGTTTGGAGTCATGATGTAATATTTTCTCTTATTTAACACCAGTTAAATTTCAACTTTTCAAGGAAAATATACCGAGAAGAGGGGTAAAATTGTAAAGTGGTCTAAATTATATAAAAATTATTAATTATATAATTAAAAGAACTTGTAACTAAAAACTTACTCATTAAAATGGTACTTTTTTCATGAAGATACCTAAACTTCCGCATGAGGACAATGAGGCTATTTGGTTGCCATGCAGACGCCTTCCGTGGCAGAAAAATGATCGTATTTTCATTATTCTTTAGTTCTTTTAATTATTTAATAAGTAGTTGAGAATTTAATTTTTGTTTCTAAATTAAAATTTTCATTCATTTTTTAGTTGCACATTATTTTAAATGAAAATTAGTCTTAAGAAGATAAAAAATTTTGATTTTTTTTATTGATTGGGCTTGTATAAATAAACATTTTGTAGTTTATGATTTTGAAATTGATTTTAGGGTGCTTTTAATGTCCTAAAAATGCGGAACCAACCTTGTCTTTTACCCAAGGTGGAGGTGCTAGAGCAATTAAGGACAAAATAATATTTTAGGATTGACAAAACTGATATTTCAAGAGGGACAAAATGTCAAATTTTTCTGGGCAATTGCCCTTCGGTAGACTCTAACTGGGTCCACTCCAGCTAAAAAGTCACCTTCAAAGCTTTCATTTAAAATCCACAATTATGTTTTGCCTGATCGATCATAACTAAAATAAATGAGCATTCCTATCCTAGTTGCACTTATATTATTCAATACAATCCAAAAAAATTCTAAAAGATTGTTAGGTGAGATTACATTTCATATATTGAATGTTGAATGATTTTATTTTAACTCTAAATACATGAACTTTAGATGAAAATTTAATGAATTCTATCTATTGCTCGCCTGATTTAAAACAAGTTCGAATCCAATTTTCAGTTTTCTAATGACTTGTTCAGCTGACGCAAAGATCCAAGCGTATCAATTAGTTTGTTGACCCTTCCATCAATCATATGTCATTAAGTCTAATTGAGCTTTTGTTTGTAGCTACCTAACTACAAAAAATACAAATCAAAGATAGCCGTTGAAACAAATATGTAGGAAATGAAATGTTCTGCTATGTAAAATTTAAAATTCATAGCATAATGGTTCAACATAATCTATCAATACTTATGTTCATAATTTATGACCTTCCAATTATTAACTAACAACTTTTGCAAGTAGAGTTTGCTTCTAGTCAAATATACATTTAATTCCAGAGCTGATACGGATTGTAGTTTTAAAAGAGTTATCTCACACAATTGGCTCCTCCTAATTTATGATGTCCAATGATCCAAATGAATGAAGAAATTTCTTCTCTTCCAAACATATTAAATGGAAGGTCAAGTCACTGTAGATAATCTAAACTTCTGGTTAGTTAGCTGCTTTATTCTTTTTTAATGACTTCTTTAATGTTTGGTATTATATTGATGGCAAATTAGAGAGATTATAATATTGGTTCATATTAGAGTAAAATATTTTAGGAATATGATAAGATATAAATAAGCACAAATGAACATTAGACTGGTCGATAATGTAAAGTTGAAGTAGTATGAACTAATGTACTGAGTAAAAAAAAAAGGCTACTCCATTCCTTTATAAGCTAAGTCAAGATCCAGGGGACTTTGCCAATGAAATTGCTTGTTATATTGAGCATATCTGGGTGTTAATGCAAGAACTTCATTGAAACTACTTGCCAACTTGGTGAACTTCAAAAAGATCATTTTGACGAGTGTAAATAAGTGCACGTGTCATAGTTTTTTGTTGATTTTATTTTAGGCTGTGCTATTTGGAAACCATACAAATTCGAAGATTTATTTATTTAAATAATCGAACGCAACATCAAAAGTAATATATTATCTCGAAAGGTAGAAGTATCACTTTATGATGACAATAATTACTTTTTTTTTCTTTTTTGATATTTACATGGTCTACATTAAAACCAATAAATATTTTTCCAATCTAATCTGAAGAGTATATAGGGTTAGATTAATTTGCGGTGAAACCGTCCTATAAGAACAGAACCGTATAGTTAATTACATCTTAAGCAACAAATAAAATTTTAATTCATATTATAATCTTATCTTCAATAAATTTTTAAGTTTAGTTTCCACGATTACTCATTAGGGATATGGAAAAAGAAGGGCTCAAAAGTGAAATATTTTATTTACGAAACTCAACAGATGAGAGTAGAAGATGTTGAAGATACCTCAGTGGCATCTCAATTAAAGTATTGTTTAGCTTTAATGACTTTGAAAGAGATTTATGTGATATTTTAATTAACATTTTATTCAGAACTTAGGACTTAGATCTGATGATATAGGGTATTGAAAAAGCCTAGTTGGTAAAGATTTTTGCCCTAACAGGATAAACAATCTCAAAGTCCAAAGACTGGGGATGAAGTTCACTGAAATAAGTGAAACTTTGGAAACCTAGTCAATAAAAAGAGAAAACACAATAAAGAAAAGGCAATGAACTTATAACTTTCCTTGAAAAGGGTTGTCATCTAAATAGCTTAAACTACGTAAAATTAGGCAGGCTGGTCTTAATGAATACAAGATATGATAGATTGTTATTTATTAAAAAAGTAGGTCTTACAATTTGATTATAAAATCAAGCCGCCTACGCATGAATGATATCCATAATGTCATAACAATAATGCAAACATATTTTTACAATTTTAAATTTTATATTTTAAAGCTCACCAAACTCAAGTGTTTTATTATTTTTATTAACTTTTAATACTAAGTGAATAGAACAAAGTGTGTAATAAGTTTGAAAGTCCTTAATGATGAATTTCCAGAATAGTTATTCACAAGGCCAAATCATATGCAAAAGCAAATACTCTTTAAGGCGATGATTTTAAAATAGTAGATCACCCTTTTCATGCAATGAGTGAAGGCTTGAAAAATAAGAAATAGATGCAATATGAAATGAATGTGCATATTGTGATATTTTCATGGCTATTTATAAATCGAATAAGATTTCAACTCATTTTTATATATTCCTAATTTTGTTTTTTTATATGCATGATGTTTCTAAGGTGTGAAAACAATGTTTTAAATTTTTTTTTTATTTTGATTATAAGCTTCATTGATTGTGAAAAAAATATGTTAATTATTTTAGTTTATGTAGACAATTTATAACAATAATCCAAGCAAAAAATTAATAAACAAAACACCAATCTAAAATTTAGTCAGACAAATCTAAAACAATCAACATAAATTGCAAATACGACAAGGGGTTACCAACTCTAAACATATGTTAGAGTAATTGATCGAGAATGCCTTCTGCACATTATTGTTAGTTTAATTGAGGTTTATGATTGTTATGTTCGTATTTCCTTGTAATTTTCAAATACACTAATTGACCAATTAGCAAAAACAACTTAAACTTATAAAACAAAATACACAATGGGAGAAGATAACCTATGTTTACTATAACAGCTTAGGCATACTACATGAACCCTACAAAATAAAGTTAGCACATCTTAAGCTTATTACAACCTCCAAGAAACATGCAAGGAAAATATATTTAACACAGGCTACCATGCGAAGAAAGTGCAATATATAAAGAAATTAAAATTATTTGTTTGTTCTAAGTAAATGTCTAACAAGCAAACATGCACTTAACACAACAAAGAGACCTCATCCAGTTTAATCCTAAAACTAGGGTTAGTGTCTTATGACATCTAAAAGGTAGATTATGAAATGGGGGAAATGATTCCTAAATCCAGTCAAGATCCCATGGATCCATTGTCAGGAGCTATTATGGTCCTTGATCCACTTAGTTAGAAAAGATAACTAGCTCAATCTAACTGAAAGATCCTTATGAGCAATCATGGGTTGCATCATCCAAGGGATTTTGTAGATCTGGGATGGATTATTATTCAAGATTTAAGTTTTTTGTTTGTTGATTAGGGTTTTACCTTAAGTTTTAATGTCTTATGATTTTTTGAGCTATGTTAATTTTTATTTGATTTGATTTTTATTTGCTTTTTAAGAGGATTATCTTTTAATTTTGTTTAGTTGATTTTTAATAAGATTTACTTTTCTAATCTAAAGTTCATAACAAGTTCACATGACCTCCAAGGCTCTTTTCATTTTATAGGGATGCTTGAAATTGAATTCTAAACAACCTTTAAAATTTTGAAGTCATTTTGAGTTCAACTAAAATTTTTTTGAATTCATATATTTAATTTGTGAGTTAATTATTTAAAAAAATTTTAAATTTATTTAATGGAGAATATTTTCTAATGTGTTTTTTCTCTCTATTTTCTTGGTTTATTAGTGATGATTTTATTTAATTTGGAGTTGTGAGTGTTTTAGTTCATAAGGGTATATTTGTAAAGTTGCCATTTCTTACTTAAACCACTTCATCTCAAGATGAAAGTTACCTATTCGAAGTAGAAAAGAAATAACCTCATCCAAGACCTCATTCGTAGTATAAAATGATTTATACTGACAGCTATACACATCTTCCAACTCATAAAATTCATTAATCTTCATTGAAGTAAATTCCACAATTATCTCTCAAACAAACACATAGCTTTCAGAAGTCTCCTTGAAATTGGCGTAAAACTCCATCTCTACACCAATAATCACCTCGGCAGTAAAGTAGCAAAAATTCTCCCACTGCCGAGCATTGATTAATCCATTGACTTCTCCTCCTGGATTTATAAATCCTCGATCTGAAATCACTTTTTTAGTTGTATATAAACTATTGAAGCAAATGTTGGCCTTGTAATTGACAAACTTTTGATCATCAAAATTTACCTTTATCTTTTCTTTGCTCATTCTAGGTGTCATAGTAAACCTACGAAAATTTGATCAAATCCAGATAAATTCCCAATATTTCCAAAAATCACAATATAAAATGTTTTAAACTTAAACATACTAAGTAAAAGTTATTCACCAAAGGATTTTCTCAAAATCTTCCAAAAAAAATCTCAAAATTTCGGATCTTGACATTGTAAGATAAATCCCTGGTGAAAAAGTTTTTTTTTGAGTTCAGTGTTGTTCTTACCCAAAGAAGATGAAATCCAAACTTTTTTTACCTTAAAATCGCCTCTAATTTGAGCAATAACAAACCCTAAGTGTAAAAACCAGAGGTTGAAGGTGACTCAGGGGGGTAAAAATGGCGTTTCATTGTGCAAATCACGATTTTTAAGGGTGTTTGGGTCGGTTCGGGTCGAGGGCGCTATCAGCGCCCATGCCAGCGCTGGCCAAAAAATTCTTATTTTGATTTTTTTTTAATTTCTAATTTTCTCTTAATTTACTCGAAAGTTTTTTAGTCTTTTTGAACATTAATTTTTATCTAAAAATAATTCACAAACAACACCAAACTAACTTTTATATATGAAAATACACTTTTTACAAATACATTTTTCTAATCACATTTCCACATCTTTAAAGCAAACTAAATTATAATTCAGCGTCGAAATCAAGTCACAACACTAGAACGCTGACACAAAAATATACACATTATCAAAGTTCTAAAGCAAGGTAAAGTAGATCAAATCCACATAATTACAGTAAAACATAAGTATTTTAAAATAGTAGAGAGTCCAACTTCTTCAATTAATCTGCCTTATCTTCAGTACTTTCTCCTCCTCTAATATCTCCTATAGACTGGTAATGGACATACAAATTGTAGAAGTGTCGGGACGAGAATTGATCAGTCAAATTTTCTTCGATCCATCCATTCTTCTTGAACATCTGCACCAATCATGCTTCAATTGTCCCAGTATGGTCAAAGTTCTCCTTCATCCTCCAATCTAGGTGATCAAAAAGATAGTTAAGATTTAATATTGCATTCGTAATTCTCTGTAGTTCTTTTTCTATTTTTCTTCATTCTCTTCTCCAAAGTTATTGAACTTCCAATTGTTGGTGGCATCAATGGTGTTGAAGCATGTGATGAATGGTTCAAAATACAATTTAATACTTCATTTCCATTCCCTATAAATTTCCATCAATAGAAATCATGGGCTCCCAAAGTAGTAAAACTTTTTCCCAACTTTCATATAGAACTTGAGATTGACTACAAAGTAGGAAAATTTTAGAAGGATGCCCGAGTCCATATATTGACCCATTCATAATAATACCCATAACATATTTAAAAATAATTGATCCTACATCAACGGGTTTTTCCATTTGAATGCAATAGTTTAAAATTTCACTTTCTCTTGTAACTCTACTAATCTTCATGGTAAAGAGTAGTTTTGCAGCTATGAAGAAATGTCATTATTTTGAAGTTGGATTAAGCAGCAAAACAGAGAAACTAACGTATCCCTCATCTTTGATTTTCCAATTATCATTTTCATCTGTTAGAAAATTATATACTTCTTACATCATATCTTTCGTTGGAATAAAATTTGTATAATGACAGATTCAAATGTTTTCTATCATATACAAATCATTAATCCAAGTCGGAGTAAATGGTACAACCTTACCTCGAACAAAGATAATTCCTTGGATAATTTCATGTAAGCATAAAACTCCTTTACTACGGGTACTACAATTGCAATAATCTTCTTGTCTAGATTTAAACTTCTTATTAATAATCCTGCGATCATGTCATATTTTCTTTTTTTCCCTAAAGATTTTTACATTATCATATGCTTCATTTCTGATCTCCTCAAGTTCATTGAGTTGCAATAATCTTTTCTCACCAGTATCATTTAGATTAAAATTAAATTCCTTAGTAGCCCAAAATGCTTTATGCTTCAATTCTACTAGTAAGTGACATGTTTTTCCAATAATAGGATTGTTTGGGAACATTCCTATATGAGTCTTATAAGTAGTTTTATATGCCCATAATGTAGTATCTAATTTAGTAGACCAATCCAATTTATAAGGATTTACAACTTTTTCTAAAATTTGTTTTATTTCATGATTCGATATTTCTGCTAGATGCTAGTCTGAGGATGATAAGCAATAGAGAACCTATGCATAATATCATATTTCCTTATTAATTTCTTGATTCTTTTACTAAAATGGAATCCTCCATCTGTAATAATTACTCTAGATATTCTATATCTTGTAGAAATATTTTTATTTAAAAATTTAGAAACACTCCAAGAATCACATTTAGGTACAACAACAACTTCAGTCCATTTGGACATATAATGAACGACGAGTAATATATAGAAGGTTCCAAATGAAGACATAAATGATCCCATAAAATTTAATCCTCACACATAAAAAATTTCAACTTTCAATGTGTAATTTAGAGGCATTTTTTTTCTTCTAGAAATATTTTCTCCTCGTTGACATCGATCGTATTTTTTAATATATTCATTAATATCTCTAAAAAGAGTAGGCCAATAAAATATAGCTTACACAATTTTATAAGTAGTTTTATTTGTTCCAAAATGTCCTCCAAATTCAGAATCATGACATCTTTCAATTATTTGTTAAGTTTCTTCATAAGACACACACATTCTAATAATTAGATATTTACATTATTTATATAATATGGGTCATCCCAAAAATAGAATTTTGAGTCAGTTATAAATTTCTTTAATTGTTGATTCTTAATATCTGGTGGTAGAATATCACTTACAATATAATTTACTATATCGACATACCACGACGTATCTATTTCATTAATACTATATAATTGTTCATTAGGGAAATTTTTTAAATTTTCTATTTACAAAATTAGTTAATATTTATTTTTCTAGTCTAGACAAATGATCAACTATTTGATTATCATTTCCCTTTCTATCAACAACAGAAAAATTGAACTCTTGTAGTAGAAGTATCCATCTAATTAACCTTGGTTTAACATCCTTCTTTTGCATTAAATATTTAATAGCAAAATGATATGTATGCACTATACATTTAGTTCCAATTAAGTAAGGTCTAAATTTATGAAAGACATAGACAATAGCTAATAACTCTCTTTCAGTAGTAGTGTAGTTAATTTGAACATCATTTAAAGTTTTACTAGCATAATATTTTACTTTAAAAACTTTTTTGTGCCTTTTTCCTAAAAAAACCCAATAACATAATCACTAGCATCACACCTTATTTCAAATGGTTTCTTCCAATCAGGTGGGACTATTATAGGTTCAATGATTAATTTTTATTTTAATAATTCAAATGCTTTTATGCATTCCTCATTAAATTCAAATTTCCTATCTTTTTCTAAAAGTTGGCATAATGGCTTAGTTATTTTTGAAAATTCTTTAGATAATGCCTGTAGAAACCAGTATGTCCTAGGAAACTTCTTACCCCTCTAACCATAGTCAGTGGTGGTAATTTTTCAATAACTTGAATTTTTGCAAGATCTACTTTCATGTAATTTTCAAAAATTTTATACCCAAGTATAATTTCTCCTGCAACCGTAAATTAACATTTTCCTAATTTAGTACTAAGTTGATTTTTTCACATAATTCCATAACTTTTTCTAATTTATTTAAGCATTATTCAAATGAAGTCCCGAACATAGAGAAATCATCCATAAATACTTCCATTCCATGCTCAATCAAATTACTAAATATTGACATTATACATCTTTGAAATGTTGCAGGTGCATTACATAGTCCAAAATGCATTCTACGAAAAGCAAATGTTCCATAAGGGCTTGTAAATGTTGTCTTGTCTTGATCCTCAAGAGCAATTGAAATTTAATGATAACTAGTATATCCATCTAAAAAGTAATAATATTTATTTCTAGCCAATCTATCCAACATTTATCCAGAAAGGGTAAAGGAAAGTGATCTTACTTGGTGGCCAAGTTTAATTTTCTATAGGCTATACAAATTCACCAACAAATAGATTATCTTATTAGAATTAATTCATTTTTCTCATTTACTTCAACGACCACTCCTCCTTTCTTTGGAACACAGTGAATTGGGCTCACCCAAACACTGTATGAAATAAAATATATAATTCTAACATCTAACCATTTTAAAATTTTTTTTAACTACTTATTCATTATTGGGTTTAATCTCCTCTGAGGATCATCTTTAGGTTCATATTGTTCATCTAATAAATTCCATGCATACAAATTGAAGGACTAATTTCTTTAATATCTGCTAAAGTCCATCCATAAGCCTTTTTATATTTTTTTTACATTTATATTAATTTTTGTTCTTGAATTTTTGTTAACTCAGAAGATACAATAACAGACAATGTAGATGAATCTCCTAAAAATACATATTTTAAATGAGCAGGTAGTACTTTCAGTTCAAGTTCAGGTGGTTTAATACTTGAAGGAATAAGATTTTTATTATCATTTTCCAACAAATCTAAAGTTTCAAATTTGTCCTGAATATAATCAAATTTTTCTTATTTTATTTCATCCTCATTTTCACTAAATTCTTCTTGCTTTAATTTTTCTTCAAACTCCTTCTTAAATTGCTCATTACTTAGATAATCAATAACTTCCATCCTAAAACATTCATTATCTTTTTCTATTGTAGGATATTTCATAGCTGTTGCAATATTAAATTTTACTTTTTGATCATTAATTCTCATTACAAATTCTACTTTTTGCACATTTATCACAGCTCTCCCTGCTGCAAGAAATGGTCTCCCCAAAATAATAGGAATCTCTTTATCTTCCTCCATATCTAATATTATGAAGTCTACAGGGAAAATAAATTTATCCACTTTTACAAATACATCTTCATCAACTCCTTTAGGATAAGTGACTGATCGATCAACTAACTGAAGAGTTATAATAGTAGGGAAAAGCTCTCCTAAATCTAAACGTTTAAAAACTTATATAGACATAAGATTAATACTTGCTCCTAAATCACATAAGGCTTTTCCATAAAACTTTTCACAAATTGCACAAAGTATAGTAAAACTATCAAAATCTTTTAACATTTTAGGAAGTTTTTTCTGGATAATAGCACTACACTCTTCACTAAGTGCAACAGTCTAATGATCTGCAAACCTCCTTTTCTTGTTTAGTATATCTTTCATAAATTTCAGATAACTTAGCATTTGTTCCAAAGTCTCAAGTAAAGGAATGTTTATCATTAACTTTTTAAGGATTTCCAAAAATTTTGTAACTTGTTTGTCTTTATTCTTCTATTTTAGTTGTTCAGGAAATGGAGGTAATGGTTTTTCTTGCTGAACTTGTGTTTGCTCATTTTCATTATGGTCACTTTCCATCTCTTCCTTCTCCTCATGAACTTTAGTTTCTCTTTGGATTCTTGTTTCAACTTCTTTTCCACTATGTAATTGAATTGCTTTAATTTGTTCCTTATTTTGATCTTTGGGATTAACTTTCACAGTACTCGAAAGATTTCCTCAAAGTATGTTACTAAGTGCAGTAGCAATATGTACTAATTGATTTTCAATATATCTAATAGCAGCCCTTGATTTTGTATTTGATTTCCCATATTCAACATTACATCTTCCATCATTAACTTCTTTTTCTTAACTTGTGGGTTAGAGTTAGAGTTAAATCTAGGAAAGGTCGATAATTAGAATTTCCTCGGTTATTTAAATTTCCAGAGGAGTTCATTGAATTGTTATAATAATTTCAATTAAAATTAGGGCAATTTTTCCATTCAATATTGTAATAGTTAGAATAAGAATTATTTTTTCAATTATTAATAACATTCAAAGTTTCATAAGATGATTGAGTATCAATTATTTGCCCTAGTGAATTTTCCTCTGATACTAGTGGTATTTGAGAATAATTCACTACAATTTGATCAATCTTGTTTGATATAGTAGTAATTTAAGATGTTGAAATAGACATTACATTAGATTCAGGAATACTAGCTACTCTCTTAGGATTTACCCGTTCAGGGGGCCATTGAAAATTATTAGTAGTCATTTCTTTCATTAAAGAGTATGCTTCATCAAAAGGTTTTGACATTAAAGATCCACCAACATTAGCACCTATAATAGATCTAAGTGATTCTACTAATCCATTGTAAAAATTTTGAATTATTAACTAATCTGGTAGAGCATGCTGCGGACATTTTTTTAAAGAGAACCTTAAATCTTTTCTAGGCTTCATATATCGATTCCTCTTTAAACTAACAAAAAAGATTTAATATCATTTTAAGCTTAGCAGTTTTCGAGGGTGGAAAATGTTTAACCCAGGATTTTTGTGATAGTTCTCCCCAAGTTTTGATAAATCCAGGTGCTAATGAGTTTAACCAAACTTTAGCTTTATCCCTTAATGAATAAGGAAAAAAGCCTAAGCCGAACAACATCATTGGACACTCCGTCATATTTAAAAGTAGTAAAAATCTCAAGAAAACTAACAAGATGTATGCTAGGATCTTCAGCAAATGTTCCTCCAAACCGATTATTTTGTATCATTTGGATAATAGTAGGTTTAAGCTCAAATGAATTAGCAGTAACATCAGGATTTTGAATAGTTAAGTGAAGTTCATATATTTTTGGATTAGCATAATCTTTTAAAGGTCTTTGTCGATTTTCATTTATTTGATTATCTAAGTTATTTACCATTTTGCTCAAAATTTTAATTTCTTTTTATTGTTTTCAAATTTTTCTAATAGTACGTTCTAATTTTGAATCATAAGGTACATGACCTTTAGATTTAATATTTCGCATAAACAAATATAATAAGAAAAGAAAAATATCATAAAAATACTCTTAAATATAAAGTTATAAATATATATATATACACCACTCTTACTATGGGTTTGTATGCATACTGTTATTTTGGGACTTTATGTATGTGTAATTTTTTGGGTATACCTTTTCTTTTGGTATATGTTTGCATGTACCTTAGGTTTGTTTCTTTGCATTGTGTTTACTGCGGAGAGTGGAACCCCTAGGGGTTTGTTGTATTTTTTTTGTTTTTAGATGGGGATCCACTTTCCCTCCCTA
>NEWO01000727.1:192702-203525 GCA_003013225.1 Phalaenopsis aphrodite
ATTTTTTTGATTATTTGTATTTTATATATTTTTACCTCTAAATTTCCTAATTTTTCAAATCTATTTAATTTATCGTTACCTTCTCTAACAACGGCGTCAAAAACTTGGTCCCGGTTGAAGATAATTGTGTAAAATTTATAAAGTTGACTCCGCCTTACAACAGTGTCAAAAACTTGATGTTGTATTTTAATAATAATAACATTAAGCTCATAACATTGAGATTCTACGCAAGTATACGTATCGTTATCAAGTAATATAAGACTTTCTGTTTAAATCCCAAATATCGATCCCACGGGGAAGGTTTAAATTTGAAATGATAATATAGCTTGGAAATTCATAGAAATCAAACGAAATTACTGTCACAAATTTTGAATATTTAAGATACTATCAAAGCTAAATTAGTTACTACTAGATAAATTTAAAAGCACGGTTTAAAATTAATAACTACTAATAATGAAGATTTTTAATATGAAAAAACATCTTTCCCACTATAATGAGTTTTCAGTGAAATGAGATGAGATAAATGATTTAAATTTGTATTGTGCAAAATAGGAGCAATTTTAATTCTCTACCCAAATTCAGTGTTATAGAAAATCATTGGCTAATCTTAGGTTTAGTCCCTAAATCCGTGGCTAGGCTAAGAGGATACTGGCTCCCACTCCAAAGCTCCCACTTCCCTTCCCTTGAAAACTAACTCTCGCTTTAATTTTTAAACACTAAGATCAAATTGGGGATCTGTAGTCTGTCTCCCTAGAAATCTCCAATTCTACACCTAATAAAGTATATTTCCTTATTTATTTGCACTTAGTTCCATGAACAAACTACTCTTTCATGAACTTAAACATGATTCTCACTCTATTGTAGAACTCATACTCCATTTCTCGGATCATATGTTTCACAACATATTTTAATAATTTAATTGACCAAATCAAAAAGTAAATTAAGAGCAGAGTTGAAAATGCATCACAATTTATTTTAAATTTTAACATTAGCACATTCACATTATCTCTTCATTTCACCATATCTCAGAGTAGCAAGAAAGGTAAATGAAACTACTCAGACTTCATGAGAAAGATACAAAAAAATACAAATTTCATATATAAAAGAAATTTCATACAACAATAAGAAACAAACAACACTTATTTGAAACTTTTTCTCGAAGAAATCCTTTGTAGCCTCTCTTAGGAAACGTAGGAAGAAGAAATCTCTCACTTCTCTTCCTCTCCAACACTTCTTAGAGAATAATTCACACTTAAACGCACCACAAAAACTCAAAACTGTAAAAATAATACTAAATAATGGTGTGGAATGACGTGGAATGTATGCGTGTGAAGAGGAAAACTGAAATGAGTGGAAGAAGTTGAAATGGTGCAGGGGGGTTCTGATCAAATTTTGCCCCTAAATAGAGCCTAGTTCTATTCTCCAATAGATGCATCAAAAAAATCTTCAAAAAGTGTCCAAATTCGTCGAATCTTCTAAAAAAGACTGCACCAACACTGGCACCGTCGGTGCTGATTCTGGCACCAGAGGTTATCTATTTAATTCATTCTTCTCTGTCAAACGATACAGTCGGCTTCGAGTCTGGTGCCGTCGGTGCTGAACAAATTTTTAACTTCTACATTTTTACTCTAAATTTCATCATTCTTTCTTTTTTTTTGCTCCAAGTCCCTAAAATCAACAACCTACAATAAAACATAAAAAATATCTTCCACTAAAGTGCAATATCATCAAAAAATGAGTATAAAATATGAATCTAAAATTACATATATTTTTTGGTGTATCAAAATTTCCACAAAAGTTTCAGGAACTTCAAATCCTCGATTCAAAAATTCTCACTCCTTGATCAATTTCGTCTTCACCAAAACCTTATCATATAATTTCCGTGCATAATAACTAATGAACTTTCTCATATTCAAGCCTCATGTTTATACTTTACCTTGGAGTTGGAAGCCATTTGGATAAGAATAGGTGATTCTAATTCATCCATATGGTATTTATAGACTTGAATTATGCCTAAACTATCCAAAACTACCAAGTCGTTCTAAAAAATGCCAAAAATTACTGAAAAAAACACATTTAGAAGCTTCCTCAAGTGTTCTATAACTGCAATGCGGTTCGACACTGACCACACTTGAAATCTGCTACCCAACATCATTTGGCATTGAATCTAGCGTCGTTTGACGCCAATGCAAAATTTTGCACATCTTCACCTAATGATCAAATAATTTTCGTTCTTTTTCAATTTATTCCATAATTAAAATATTTTATGCATTTTATAACATGTTTAAGGCTTTAAAGTTCATAAAATTATTTGAAAGTGTATATATAAAAACATAAAGTCACACAAATTTAAATCAAACACAAAAATAACTATGGGTTGTCTACCATATAATGTTTGGTTTAATGTCATCAGCCTAACATTATAAGTTTTCATTCTTGTTTATCCAATATTTAAAACTCTTTAAATATTGGTATGTGCCCTTTAAAATAAGGTTTTAATCTATTTACATTTTTTTTTTAAATATTTTCTTATTTTTCGGATCTTCAATTTATACTTTTCCATATGAGTAAACTTTAATTACTGTAAATGGTCCAATCCATCTGAACTAATTTTCCTGTAAATAATTTCAATCGAGAATTATATAATAAAACTTTCTATCCAGGTTTAAATTCTTTTTTAACCATCTTCCGATCATGCTAATTTTTATCTTCTCTTTATAAATCTTGACATTATCATAAAATTCATTTCTTATCTCATCAAGCTCATTCAGTTGTAGTAGCCTTTTCTCACCAGCATCTTTTAAATTTAAATTAAATTCTTTATTGGCCCAATAAGCTTTATGCTCCAACTCTACTAGTAAGCGGCATGTCTTTTTCCGTAAATACGTCTATATGGGGATATTTCTATAGATGTTTTATAAGCAGTCTTATAAGCCCATAATACGATATCTAATTGAACAACCCAATCCAATCTGTTAAGACTTATAGTTTTTTTTTTCCAAAATTCCTTTAATTTCATGATTAGATTATTCAGTAAGACCACTTGTTTGGGGAATATAAGTACTGGAGATTCTATGTTGAATATCAAAATTTTCTATTAATTTTTTAATTACTTTATTTCTAAAAATGAATCCTCCATCAGTATTAACTACTCTTGACCTTCCATACCTAGAAAAAACATTTTTCATGAGAAATTTTGAAACACTTCAAGCATCACATTGAAATAAAGCCACTGTCTCAATCTATTTTGAAACATACTCTACTGCAATCAATATATATAATTTCCCAAAAGAAGGCACAAATTGTCTCATAAAATCTAACATCCATACATAAAAAAATTCAACTTCCAACATAAAATTTAAAGACATTTCATTTCTTTTTAAAATATTACCTACTTGCTGACATTGATCAAATGTTCTTACATATATATTAATGTTCCTAAATAGAGTAGGTCAACAAAATCCCAATTGTAAAATTTTGTGAGCAGTTCTGTAAATTCCAAAATGTCCTCCAAATTTAGAATCATGACATTTTTGAATAATTTGTTAGGTTTGATCATAAGGAACACATCTCCAAATAACTTGATCTTTACATAGATTATATAAATAAGGATCATCCCAAAAGTAAGACTTTGCATCATGAATAAATTTTCTTTGTTGTTGTGGTGTTAAACCATACGGTACAAGATCAATAACAATGAAGTTAAATAATGTTCACATACTGATACGCCTAAAAATTACCTACATTTTTTTTAATATTTTATGCTCAATTTTAATGATTTTTATGATATTACACTTTAAAGGAAGGTATTTTGTATATTTTTGGTTTCAGGTACAAGAAATGAACTTTTGAAGAAAATGAAGCAAAAATGATGCAATTTAGAGTAAAAATGAGCAAGAAAGAAAATTCTGACTTGACACATTTTGATATGTCTTTTTATGCTTAATCTATTTTACATTTCTCAAATGCTTTTAAATGAAATTACACTCTAAAGAAAGATTATTTTAACGCTTATTCTGTAGGTACATCTGTTAGGAGCAAAATACAACTGAAAATGGGGAGAAACATATCCAAACGAAGCAAAATGGTGGTGCTACTGTAGAGTGGCGCATGATGTGCCAAAATCCAGAGAACCGGCGCATGATGCATCAGAGACGAATTTTTTGCAGATTAAGGCAGTTCAGAGCAAATTTTTCATGAATTTTCAAAGGGACACTTGTTCTAAACACCGCTTGGAGTGATTTAATGCATTTAAACACTTTGGAAGGTTCTTTTATGAAGGGATATGTCTCTTGGATCAATGGACATGTCTTTTGAATTCAAAAGAGTTGACTTTTGGATAGAATTTTGGAGGGAATTTTGAATTCTTTTTGGAGGGAGGTAGTCTTTTATAAAAGAGAGGGAAGTCTAGGGCTTGAAGAGGAGTTTTCGGGGGGGGGGGTGAGTGTGAGTGTGTGTGTGCGTGTGTGTGGCATGAGAGAGTGAGAGGCAAGGGATTGTAGATTTTCTTTATGGATTGTAAGAGGAGAGGGAAGGTGAGAGATTTCTTCTTCATTACACTCTAAGAGAGAAAGACTTGAAGAGAACTTCTAGAGATTTTCTTGGAAAGGATTGTGAGATAAATTGTGTTTTTTATTTCTTTTATTTTGTAAACTTATTTTTATTAATGAAATCTATGTTTTGTCGTATCCTTCTCATGAATTATGAGTAGCCTTCTTTATCCTTTTCTCTACTTTGAGATATGGTTTTGTGAAGAATTGATTTTTTTTACAAGGTTTTAATTGTTAATAAATTGTGATGATTTGAACTCCAATATTAATTTGCTTTTTGATCTGATCAATTAAAATGTTAAAATGTGTTGAGAAACATATGTTCTGAAAGGGTTATGATTTTTACAACATGGGGAGAATCACATTTGATTTCATGGGAGAGTATTTCATCCATGAGGTTGAGTGCAAATAAATAGAGAAATGCACTTTATTGGAGGCAGAATTAGAGATTTTAAGGTGACATATTAAAATATCTGATTTTATTTAGTTAATAAAAAACTGATGCGAGATTGTTAGCCTTCAGGTGAGGGAGTAGTAGGAGCTATGAAGTAACAACACGTATCCTCCCAGCTTAACAACAAAATTAGGGACTAAACACTGGATTAATCAATGTTATTTATGCACTCGGAAGAGGGTAAAAAATAAGATTGCTCCTATTTGATACAAAAGAATATATATATATACATTCAACTGATTTTAATTTCTTCACAATCTATATACTCATTGTAAAAGAGAAGGATGCTTTCTTAAATTTGAACTCTTCGTCACAAAACTTTGTTTAGTTTATAGAATTTTACTTTTGAAGTTTAGCAATTAGTTTAGTTAACTTAATTCTCTTAGTTACATTTCTTTTTTGCATTCATTAAACCCATTTTAAATTGTCTTTCTTACTTTAATTCTTTGAATATTGTGATTTATGTTATTATCATAAGAATTTCCATCTTCCAAACTAAGAATTGATAGTAGTAGAGTAGAATTAACCTAAGGCATTTCCTACTGCGTTTCTCTATGGGATTTATAATGGGGTTTTTAAATAAAATCTTATATTACTTGAAGCGATACGTGCACTTGCGTAGAATCCTAGCATGAGAACAATTTTGTATATTTTATATAACATTTCAATTTTGTACATTAAATACTTAATATAAATTGGGTCAAGGTTTTAGCCATATTTTTGAAAGCTAAATTACTCCGTAATTTCAGGACAGGTCAAGTTTTTTGCACTATTACTAGGGATTTAAATTGACATAAAACATGCATAAAAATAACACACACTAGGGGCACATCAAGTTTTTTGCGTCATTGTCAGGGAAGCTTCGATAAGAACTTTAGGAAAATTTTAGTTAAACCTGTAAGACTTAGATTTAGAATTTATAGTATTATTATATGTGTGTTTAATTGCTGTGTCTTTATTTTAAAGAAAATCCAAAATACCAAAAATATTTTTTAAATCTATCATATTTGTTAAGTATTAGATTTTTATGCATAGTTAAGGAGCTGCAGATCTTGAATTATTCAAGTCAAATTCAGAGAGAACTTTTGGAAGAGAAATGAAAAGAATTCATGAATTAAATGTAGAAATGATGGATCAACGATATAATGAATATTCAGATTTAGATTATAATAATAGTAGATTTGAAAGAGTAAACCCCAAGAGAGTGATAAAATTTCAAGAAGATATGCTTAAAATTTTAATTTCTCAAGTTGCAGATATTGAGAGGAAGTTGGATCAATACATAAAAAGATATCCTCAAGGAACCTCAATTATTTAGAAAAATCCAGGTTGAGAAAATCATTTGAATTTTAACATGAATAATAATTTTGGAGAAGAAGACTAATTTTGGGAAGATAATCAATTTGATCGAGCATGTAGTTGGAGTAATCATGGCTATTATAATGATGAACTTTCTTTTCCTCTTAATTTTGACTTCAACCTCTGGAATGATGAGAAGGATTTTTTAGAAGAGGTTGTTATTCAAATGGAGAGTGAGTTGGAGTATCAAGGGATCACAATGAGGAATATGGAAAACCAACTAGGGCATATTATTAAGTCAATTAATAATCCTCCTCAATTTAACTTCAACCCACAGGATGAGGAGAAGGAAATAATATTAGAAGAGGTTGTGATTCAAATCAAGAGTGAGCTAGAAAATCAAGAGGTCACAATAAGGAAAATAAAAAACCAACTAAGGAAGATTATTAATGCAATTAATAGTTAACCCCCCAGAAATGTTACCTAGTGACCTAAGATAAACACCAAAGAGATGAATGATGAGCAATTTAAAATTATCGAACAAATATTTAGAAGAGAATTCAAGGATATGATTCAAAAGAACTTTGAATTGAGACATGGGGATAAGGAGATTGAAAGACCAATGGAAAAAATTTCTAAGGAATTAGAAAAACCTATTTCCTCAACTAAAATAAATATAGAAAGACCACCTCTACCATTTACTCAATACCAAGGGAAAGAAATGAAAGAAAACACTAAAAAAAAGAGTACCGTAGAAGAATTTGATCCGGAATTGGAATTATCTTGAGAGAATCCAATCCAAATTTTAGGAGATCATGATGTATCTTATAAAGATCCATTTCTTATAAATTTTAAGGATGATATTAATATGAAAATTGCGAAAATGACTAGAAGAATATTAGATATAGAAATAAATATGAGGGACATGGATATGAATTAATGTAAAAAGGAAGAGCCTAAAGAAAATTTCAAATTTGAGGAATTTGTAGGAATGCCTAGATCTGGAAAAGATTGGGTGATTGATATAGGATTACTTAAATGGAATTTTGATCCTAGTGGAATCATTTGTTGGGTTGACGACGCTAAACAAAACGCTTTATGGGAGGCAACCCATAGTTATCAGTGTGGTTTGATTTAGTTGGCTAGAGAGTCGTGATTATTAGTGTTCTATTGTGTTTGTTTTAGTGTAGATTGATTAGTTTGAATTATGATTGGTAGATGTTTGGATTTTTAGTGGTTTGATTAGATTTTTGTGTTTCATGAGGGAGGTGATGCCTTAACTTCTTATTATGGATAAACTTATATATTCTCTTGTAGTAGTTGGATTGACGAGTCCACTACGACTTGAGTCTCACTCGGGCTTATGTTTTACAAGAGACATCATTGATTTTAACAATGACAATTCCATCTCAGTTTTATTACTTCTTTTCTGTGACTTTGTTTTCATTTGATAGGAGTAGCTAACCTATTTGATGAGTAAAATGTGGATGAATTTACACTATCCTTATAACTACTAGCGGTGCTTAATTAAGAAATATGGTGATGCCTGGCATTGGTGCTCGAGAGCCAATATATCAGGGATATTCTTATATTTAGGATTAGAATCTATAAAATCATTTATAAGTACCCAATATATCTGTGTAGAGATTCCATTAGAAATTGGAAGTTAGTGAGATGCATTGAAATAAACGAAAAATTGACCTCATTTATCATGTGTGTTTGTGTTTATGTTACAATAATATAAGGAATTGGAGAACACATAAATATATATATTCCTATGTCGATACCTATTATGCTTGTTAGACCTTCCTTTCCATTTTATCGAGCAGGTTTAGTTTAGATTTACTTTCTATTGCATATTTTTCTGTCCTCATGAATACTTGTAAATGTTTGTGATAGAAAGAATTTCTAAAATATTTTTCTTCCTACTTTTATTTTCTTTATTGATCGTTATAAATGTTTGAAATCAAGTTTGGGGGTAGGAAGAAAAATAAAATTTTAAGTTAGTGTACTTCCTTTTAATTTAATATTATTGCAAGCATGTTCTAGGCTTGATTTACTTTCTCGTATAGTCATTATATTCAGATTATGCACGTATATGAATTTGATAGGTTCTTGTAGTAGTTAGTAGATTCAACTTTACTTTTTCTTTCTGCTACATTTTATGAAATTAAGTGTAAAATATTTAAAAATACAAGTTTGGGGGAAAAATTTTCATTTAAAAAGAATTAAACTAAATTTTATTTATCTATAATTAACTATTTTTTTAAATTTAATTTAACATGACCTTGAATATTAAAGTTTAACTTTAAATGAATATATTTATGTTTTTAAATATAGGTAAAATTTTTTAATAACGAAAGTCAATTGTAAAGTTAAAGATATTTTGTATCAAAGAATAAGACTATATTTTTCTTATTTTAAGTATTGAAAATTGTATTTTTAAAGTATTAAGAATTTTAGAATTTCATGTAAGAAGAGAAGAATGATACTTTATGAAAAATCATAAACTAATATGAATTTATAAAGTGAAGAAAGGTAAGGAGTTTTGAATTTAAGGAGAGGATAGTGAAGTTCAAAATTATTAAAAGTTATCCAGATATGGTAATCCTCACTTGAGAAAGAGAAAGAAAAGAGATTGAAAATATCCTACAAGAAAAAAAATAAAAGAAAAAAAAAGAGAAAAAGAAAGAAAATGAGTAAGGAGAAGCTTAAGGAGATGCCTAATCAAAAATTGACTTCACTTGAATCAACTTAAGGAAAAGGCTTTATTACATCTTCTAAACTTGTATTTGAGTATTAGTAGCATTACTAGTAAAGTTTCATGAAGTTCTTTTTCATATGAATGTTCAAAGTATTCTTGATAAGACAAATTGCAATTCTTATTGAAATGAATAGAGATTCAGAAATCTTAAATTTGATTACTAAGTACTCTTGGACTTAGAGTTTGAATCTAAGTTATTAAAGTTTTTTCTTAAATATTACTATTTTATTTATTAAATTAAAGTATACAAGTTTATTAGTTAATATCTATCATAATTCATATTTTGATGTAGTAAAAGAGTCACCTGAGGACAAATAACTATCAAAGTTTGGGGATTTTGATACGCCTAAGAATTACCTACATTTTCACAAATATTTTATGCTCAATTTTAATGATTTTTAATGATATTACACTTTAAAAGAAGTTATTTTGCAAATTCTTTGGTTTTAGGTACAAGAAATGAACTTTTGGAGAAAATGAAGCAAAAATGATGCAATTTGGGGTAAAAACGAGCAAGAAAGAAAATTATGACTTGACACATTTCAATATGTCTTTCTATGCTTAATCTAATTTACATTTCTCAAATTTTTTTAATTGAAATTTAAATTTTAAGAAAGGTTGTTTTCATGCTTATTTGGTAAGTATATCTGTTAGAAGTGAAACACAACAAAAATGGGGCAAAATGGAGTTGAAACGGAGCCAAACGAAGCAAAATGGTGGAGCTACTGTAGATTGGTGCATTATGCGCCAAAATCTAGAGAACTGGCTCATGAAGCACCAGAGATGACTTTTTGTGGATTAAGTCGGTTTGGAACAAATTTTATGCAAATTTTCAAAGAGACATTTATTCTAAACACCCACTTGGAGTGATTTAATGCATCTTGATACTTTACAAGGTTCTTTCATGAAGGGATATCTCTTAGATCAATAGATATTTATTTTGAATTCAAAAGAGTTGACTTTTGGATGGAATTTTGGAGGGAATTTTGATTACTTTTTGGAGGGAGGCATCCTTTTATAAAAGAGAGGGAAGTCTAGGGCTTGGAGAGGAGTTTAAAGGTGGGGCGTGAGTGTGTGTGTGTTTGTGTGTGTGTGTGGCATGAGAGAGAGAGGCAAGGACTTATAGATTTTCTTCAAGGATTGTAAGAGGAGAGGGAAGGTGAGAGATTTCTTCTTTATTACACTTCTAAGAGAGAATTGAGAGTGCTTATAAGGAGAGAAAGGCTTGAAGAGAACTTCTAGGGAATTGATGTATAGTTTTGTGAAGAATTGATTTTATTTTATGAAGAATTGATTTTTTTATATAGTTTTAAATGTCAATAATTTGTGAAGATTTGAACTCTGGTCTTCATTTACTTTTTGATCTAGCCAATTGAAATGTTTAAAATGTGTTGATAAACATATGTTCCTAAAGGGCTATGATTTTTACAACGTGGGGAGAATCACATTTGATTTCATGAGAGAGTATTTCATCCATGGGGTTGAGTGCAAATAAATAAAGAAATATACTTTGTTAGATGCAAAATTGTAGATTTTAAGGTGACAGATTAAAATCTCCAATTTGGTATAATTGATTAGAAATTGATGCGAGATTATTAGCCCTAAGGTGAGGGAGTAGTGGGAGCTCTGGAATGACAGCAGATAACCTCTCAGCCTAACCACAAAATTAGGAACTGAACTCTGGATTAATCAATGTTCTTTATGAACTCGGAAGAGGGTAAAAAATAGGATTGCTCCTATTTGGCACGAAATAATA
>NEWO01000727.1:210034-231460 GCA_003013225.1 Phalaenopsis aphrodite
AAAGCAAAGCAAATACAAAGTTCAAATCAAAATACATAGATAGACAGACAGGTAGTAATATAAATCTACTATTCTTCAGATTCAGTACTAGATTCTCCTCTTAGATCACCCGTTGATTGCACATGAGCGAAGAGGTTGTAGAAGGGTCGGAATGGAAATTCTTCAGTAAAATCCTCCTCTATCAATTTCATCCTCCTTATCAGTCGTATCAAACTATCTTCTAACTGTCCAGAGTGCTCAAAATGTTCCTTCATCCTCCAGTCTAGATGATCGAAGAAATCAGAGATATTATTAATCGCATTCATGAAATTTTGTACCTCTTTCTATAATTTCTTGATTCTGCGCAGGATCACCAGAATCTTGTCAGGAATTAGGGGTTGAGCTAGCAGTGAATTTTTGAGATGCTTAATCTACTATAATAGCCATGTAATTTTCATCTTCAAAATCTGGGAATCTCTTAGTTGAGTCCAAAGGCTTCCAAGGTTGAAGTACCTTTTCCCAATTTTTGTAGGACACTTGGAACTGATTGTAAAGTGAGAAAATTGTGGAAGGGTGTCCAAGCCCATAAGTTGATCCATGAATGATCAGGCCCAAAACTGATTTCTCAATTATTGATCCAATGTCTATCGGCAGTCCCCTTTGGATGCAATAATTCAAAATAGCACTTTCTTTAGAAACTTTACCGATCTTCATTGTCGGTAACAGTTTTGCAGATATGAAAAAGTGCCAATATTTCAAAATGGGATTTAGGAGTGTCACAGAAAAAACTAACATACCTTTTTCTCTTGTTTCCCAGTCGTCACTTTCGTCCGTTAAATATTGGTAAATTTCATTCATCTGGTTTCTTGTTAGGACAAAATTGCAATAGTGGCAGACATGAATGTTCTCTATCATTTATAATTTGTTGATCTGTGCAGGAGTGAAAGTGATTCATCTTCCTTGCACATAAACAACTCCCTGGTTGATTCCATGCAAATTTGCATAAAATTCTGTTACCACAGGAACCGCCACAGCTGAGGTAGTGTAGCACGACACTTCCCATATTCTTCGCACTATCATTTCTTCAATTGCCGTTGTGGGATTATTCAATCCTTGATTTACAAATCTTTATTCCTTGATCAATTTTTTCTTCTTCAGTAAATTGTTGAAGATTCACTGCGCTTCCACACTAATAAACTTTCGCCAATTGAAAACTCGCATTCTGGGATTATCAGGAGAATTGGATGCCATAAAAATGAAATTGGTGGAGTTTCACTTCGTTTTTGGGGGGAAAATATGAGCTACGAATCGAATTTCAAAGTTCAAAAGGATAAATCCCGCACAAAAACTGCCAAGAACTGCCACTTGAACCCAAGTAACCGCCATTTCGCCGGTCACATCGTCAGCAGGGTCGACGGCGCCGTCGGTGAGCCTCTGTATTTATTTTTCCTGGAATCTCGGGAAAAACCCACCATCAACGGCGTCGAGGGCACCGTCGGCACCCAAGGAAAAAATCGCACAATGTTGCTCTGGTCTGAATGCGTTCCAATTTTTCTCTATGAATCCAATTTTTATGATGATTCAAGGGTATATAAGAGTAGTAGATCTTAATACTACCACAAACTAACGATAATTTCAAATACAAACTACTATAATCGCGATAAAAGTAAAGATAAATAAGGTTTGCCTGTCAATAAGAGCTTGGTTTAACGTCGTCAGCCCGACCTATTCAGGTGTCATTCAGGTTGACTGATCATTAAAACCTCTTTAAATTTTGGTCTTTTGCTCTCAAAATCTGGTTTTAATCAGTGTCCATTTACTTTAAATCTATTTCTTGTCTTCTGATTTTAAATCTCAACAGCTCCGTAAGTATAAACTTGAGTCCCAGTAAAGGGTGTCCTAACCAACGAGATTTCAATTTCGCAGGAAATAATTTCAGTCTAGTGTTGTAAAGCAAGAATTCTTGTCCTACTTCAAAGTTTTTTTGGTTAATCTCCTGATCATGCTATAACTTTAGTGTCTTCTTATAAATTCTGTCATTATCATAAGATTCATTTCTTAATTCTTCCGATTCATTTAATTGTAACAATTTTTTCTTACCAGCATCTTTCAAATTATAATTGAATTCTTTAATCTCTCAATATGCTTTATGCTCCAATTCTACTGGAAAGTGACAAGTCTTTCCAAAAATCAGTCTGTAAGGAGTCATTCCAATAGGAGTTTTATAAGCAGTCTTATAAGCCCATAATGCGGTATCTAGTCTGAACCAATCTACTCTTCTAGGGTTTACAATTTTTTCAAGTATTTGTTTAATCTCTCTACTAGAAACTTCAGCTAACCCACTAGTTTGAGGATGATAGACAGTAGAGATGCTATGAATAATATTAACCTTTTCTGCCAATCTCTGAATATATTTATTCTTAAAATGAGATCCTCCATTAGTGATAATCATCCTAGGCATTCTGTATCTAGTGAAAATATTTTTATTAAAAATCTTGAAACACTTTTAACGTCACAATGAGGTAAAGCTTGTGCTTCAATCCACTTAGAAACATAGTCCACTGCAATTAATATATATAAGCTCCTAAATGAAGGAATAAATGGTCTCATAAAATCTAATCACCAAACATCAAGGATCTCAAATTCTAACATGAAATTTAGAGACATTTCATTTCTTCTAGATATATTACCTACTCGTTGACATCAATCACAAGTTTTTATGTATCTATAAACATCTCTAAAGATAGTAGGCCAATAAAATCCAGCTTGTAAAATTTTATAAGCAGTTTTATCAATCCCAAAATGTCTTCCAAATTCAAAATCATGACATTTCTAAATGATCAACTTCGTTTCTTCACAAGGTACACATCTTCTCATAATCAGATCCTTACATTGTTTATATAAATAAGGCTCATCCCAAAAATATGATTTCACATCATGAATGAATTTCCTTTGTTGTTGCAATGTCAACATATGTGGCAAAATATCACTTACAATATAGTTAACAATATCAGCATACCATGGTATTTTCCACTTCTTAATATTATAAAGTTGTTCATCAGGAAAACTATCTGTAATTTCATTATCAGTGTAAGATAATTCAAGATTTTCTAATCTTGACAAACGATCAACAATTTGATTACCAGTTCCCTTTCTATCAATAACCACAAGATCAAATTCTTGCATCAAAAGTATCCATCTAATCAACATTGGTTTGGCATCCTTCTTTTGCATCAGATATTTAATAGCAAAGTGATCAGTATGCACAACACATTTAGCTCTAATTAAATAAGGTCTGAATTTATCTAAAACATATACAATGACTAGTAACTCTTTTTTAGTGACAATATATTTAATTTGTGCATCATTAAGAGTTTTACTAGCGCAATATAAAACTTTAAAAATCTTTTCATACCTTTGTCCAAGAACAACTCAAATAACATAATCACTAGCATCACACATCAATTCAAATGGTTTCTCCCAGTTAGGTGAAACTATAATAGGGGTTGTGATTAATTTTTCCTTTAATAACTTAAAGGCATTTAAACAGCTTTCAGTAAATTCAAATTTCTTGTCCTTGTCTAAAAGTTGGCATAGAGGTTTGGTAATTTTTGAAAAATTTTTAATAAAAGGCCTGTAAAATCCAACATGTCCAAGAAAACTCCTAACCTCTCTTACATTGGTAGGAGGTGTTAGTTTAGATATAACTTAATTTTTTTTAGATATAACTTAAATTTTTGCAGGGTCTGTTTTCATACCATCTTCCGAAATTTTATCCCAAATACAATTCCTCCTGCAACCATAAATTGACATTTCTCCCAATTTAGAACTAAATTAGTTCTTTCACATAACTCCAAAACTTTTTCAAGATAATTTAAGCATGTGTCAAATGATGTTCCAAATACAGAGAAATCATCCATAAATACTTCCAATCCATCATCAATTAATTTACTAAATATGGACATCATACTTTTCTGGAATGTTGCAGGCGCATTACATAATCCAAAAGCCATTCTTCGAAAAGCAAAAGTTATAAAAGGACTAGTAAATGTTGTCTTTTCTTGATCCTCAGGAGCAATAGGAATTTGAAGGTAACCAGTATATCCATCTAAAAAACAAAAATATTTGTGCCCAGCAAGTCTATCTACTATTTGGTCTAAAAAGGGTAAGGGTAAGTGATCTTTCCTAGTGGTAGTGTTTAATTTTCTATAATCAATGCAAATACGCCACCCAGTAACTTGTCTGATAGGTATTAATTCATTATTTTCTTTTGTTTCAACAGTCACTCCTCCTTTCTTAGGAACACAATGAATAGGACTTACCCACGCACTCTCTGAAATAAGATATATAATTCCAGTGTCTAACCATTTCAAAATTTCTACTTCTTTCATCATTGGATTTAATCTCCTTTGTGGATCAACTCTTGGTTTATATTGTTCATCTAATATAATTCGGTGCATACAGATCGAAGGACTGATTTCCTTAATATCAGCTAAGGTCCAACTAAAAGCTTTCTTATATCTTTTCAATGTATCTAACAACCTTTTCAATTGCAAATAATTTAATTCTGAAGATACAATAACTGGTAATGTAAATGAGTCTCCCAGAAACACATATTTCAAGTGGCTAGGCAATACTTTCAACTCAAGTTCAGGTGGTTTTATAATTGATGTAAAAAGATTTTTGTCAGCATTTTTCGTAATTTCTAACATCTCAAATCTTTCCTGAACATAATCTAATTCTTCATCTTCTAATTCGTCCAGAATAACTTCATCACTCTCTTCAAATTGTTCTTTCTCTTCAAAATGTTCTTTAAAATTTTCTTTCAATAGATGTTCACTAATTTCAATGTGAAAACATTCATTATCTCTTTCAACAGCAGAGTATTTCATAGATTTCGCAATGTTAAAAGTCACTTCTTGATCATTAACTCTCATAGTTAATTCTCCTTTTTGAACATCTATCATAGCTTTTCCATTTGCTAAAAATAGTCTCTCTAAAATGATAGGTATTTCTTTATCTTCCTTCATATCTAAAATAATGAAATCCACAGGAAAGATAAATTTATCCACTTTTGCTAACACATCTTCTATAACTCCCTTAGGATATGTAACTGAACGATCCACTAACTGTAGAGTTATAGAAGTAGGTGAGACTTCTCCTAATCCTAATCTTTTGAAAATTGATGGAGGCATAAGATTAATGCTGGCTCCTAAATAACATAAAGCTCTTCCATAAATATTTCACCGATAGCACACAATATAGAGAAACTACAAGGATCTTTTAATATTTAAGAAGCTTTTTCTGAATAATTGCACTACACTCTTTGCTAAGTGCAAAAGTTTCGTTATCCATGAACTTCCTTTTCTTGTTAAGAATATCTTTCATAAATTTCACATAATTGGACATCTGCTCTAAAGCTTCTACGAAGTGAATATTTACCGTTAATTTTTTAAGAATTTCTAAAAATTTGGAAAATTGTTTATTCTGTTTGTGTTGCTTCAATATTTGAGGAAACGGTGGTAGAAGTTTCTCTACAGTAATTTTCATTAGTGTAAATGGATATTCTATGTTTGTGTATTCATGATCCTTTTCTTTTTCGCTATCCACTTTCTCTTTTTCAGTTTCAGATTCTTTTTGTACTCTTATCTCCAATTCTTTACCACTTCGTAATTGTATTGCTTTCATTTGTTCTTTTCCTTGATCCTTAGGATTTGGTTCCACAGTACTAGGAAAAGTTCCTAATGTTTGGTTACTAAGCATAGTAGCGATATGCCCTAATTAGTTTTTAATATTCTTAATAGCAGTTCCTTGATTTTATAATTGATTTTCTTGAATTTGTAATTGATTTTCTTGATTCTGCAATTGTTGACCATGTTTAATATCAGCTCTTCCATAGACAACTTCTTCTTTTTAATTTGAGTGTTACTATTAAATCCTGGGGGATAAGAAGGTCTATAGTTTACATTTCCTTGGTTGGATAAATTTTCTAATGGGTTCACTGGGTTGTTTGCCCATTGTTGATTTGTAGAAGAATTGTTATTCCAATTAAAATTTCGATGATTCTTCCAACCTGGGTTATAATAGTTCGTTGGGTCTATTAATAACATTTAAAGTCTCATAGGAAGGTTGAACATCCACAAATTGCCCAGATGAACTCTCTTCCATCATAGGAAGTGTTGGAGAATAATTCATCCCATAATGATCTAATTTCTTTGATATTGCAGCAATCTATGAAACTAACTTAGATATTACATCAGAATCATAGATACTAGCTAATCTTTTAGGATTTACCCTTTCAGAGGGCCATTGAAAATTGTTGGTAGCCATCTCTTCTATTAATGAATAAGCCTCATCAAAAGGTTTTGACATTAACAAACCACTAGCCGCAACATCTATAATCGATCTAGGAGATCCCACTAATCCATTATAAAAAGTTTGTATTATCAACCAATCTGGTAACGAATGATGAGGGCATTTCCTAAAAAGATCTTTAAATCTATCCCAAGCTTTATATATTGACTCTCCATCAATCTGATAGAATGATGTTATGTCATTTATAAGTTTAGCAGTTTTAGATGGAGTGAAATATTTGGATAGAAATTTCAGTGAAAAAGGAAAAAATCTAAGTCTAACAACATCATTTGAGACTCTGTCATATTTAAAAGTAGCACACAGTTCTACAAAACTAGCAAGGTATAATTTAGAATCTTCATTTGGTGTACCTTCGAATTGATTGTTCTGCACCATTTGGATACTAGCAGGTTTAAGCTCAAATGAATTAGCAGCTACATCAGGATTTTGGATGGATAAGTGAATTTCATATGCTGTAGAATTTGCATAATCTCGTAGGGGTCTAGGATGGTGTTCATTTTCTATTCCTTGATTGTTCATACTATTTTCCATTGTATCAAAATTTCTAGGTTCTCTTCTCAATCTATTCATTAGTCTAATAGTGCGTTCTAATTTCAAATCGTAAGGTATAAGATTTTCAGGTCCAAATTTACTCATACAATTTGAAATCAGTATACAATAATATAATTAACTAAATACAAAAATAAGTTGCAATTCAAGTAAAAATTTTCTAATAATCCTAATTTGTCCTTTACTCTAATTATGATTTTTGTTACTCATTCCCCGGCAACGGCGCCAAAGATTTGACCGCGACTTTATTTATGCTTAAAAATATAAGTCACACTTATCAACGCAAGTATACATATCGGTCAAGTAATATAGAGCTCTAATGGAGTCCTAGATATCGATCCCACAGGGAGTAAGATTAGAACTACAAACTAAGATTTTAGAAAAGCAATACTTTAATCACAACAACGAAGTTGAATTTGCTTATTTGTTACTAATAGACAATTGAAATAAATAGGTAATTTTAATAGCTATTAAATAACTAATGATACTGAGGAGGGTTTAATTGTGATATTCAATATATAAGAAAACATCCTTCTCCTTGTCAAGAAATTATAGTGAATGGATAAAGTGAATTAGTTCAATTTATATTGTGTCAAATAAGAGCATACCTATTCTTTACTCTTTGGTCCAGGCATAAAGAACATTAACTAATCCTACACTTGTTTACTAAATCTGCGGCTATGCTGGGAGGATACTAGCTCTCACTTCGGAGCTCCTACGTTCCCCTCACCTTAGGGCTAACATCTACACTTCAGCACCCAAATGATATGACCAAATTAGGGATTTTAGTCTGTCACTCTAAAATCTCCAATTCTACGCTCGATAATATTATTTCCTTATTTATTTGCTCCCAACTTCCAAGGGCTTTAACCTCCCTGAGTCTTGGATGTAATCTTCATTTTAGTTGGAAAACTCAACATATTTTAACAAATCAATTGGTCAGATTGAAAGTAAATTAAGATCGAAGTGAAAAGATCATCACAATTTTTTAAATAATTTCATGGCTTCACTAATTCAAATCAACATTTCACAAATCTCAAGACAAAGAGAAAGACAGAGAAAACTACTCAGATCTCATGGGGAAAACACAACAAAACTCGGAATTCATATATAAAATCAAAGTCACACAAACTACAATAAGTAAATAACTTATCTCTAATTTCTCCCCAAGAACACTTCTCGAAGTTCCTCTAAATCTCTTTCTTTCATTAAAACACACAAAATTCCTCTTCGAAGTAGCAAGGAGGAAGAAATCTCTCATTTTCCCTCCACTCTTACAATCTCTCAAGGAATTCCTCACAATATTGGAACCTTTCTAATCTTTAGGAACTCTCTCTAGCACTTCCTTTACTCCCTAGATTCTTTCCCCCCTTCTCCAGACTCTCCAATTTTTAGCCAAAATAGTCTTTTAAAATTGTGGATGAGCTTTCCCAAGAGTTGCCTAAGCATCCCTTCAAAATTTGGCCTTATCCAAAGCTTGAGTAGGAATAACCGCCGAGCTCGCAGTCAGCCGCCTTGAGGGCGCCGTCGGCAAACTTCTTGAGAATTTTGTTTTGTAGCCTTGGGAAAAACTCGCCGTCGGCGGGTCAAGGGCGCCGTCGGCGGGTCAAGGGCACCGTCGGCGGCCTAGTTCAAATTTCCACAGTTTGGTCCTTTTTGCTCCAAATTTGTTCCTTTTTGCATCTTTTTTCTCCAATGACCCTAATTCATCATTCCTACAACAAAACATCAAAACTACTTTTCGTTAAAGTGCAATATCATCAAAAAAAGCATAAAATAAGTATGAAAATCTCTACATATTTTCCTTGGGTCACTTCTTAGACTTAAATAACAAAGTCATATGACTTTGAGGTTGCTTTCTTATGCAACGTAAATCCTCACTTTATCTATAGGCCTTTGCGTAGCCCTGCTATAAAATATAAGCCCTAACTCGCCTTAGGATTCCGAGGTTGTCATTTGTCACGACCTAAATCCTCACATCTTTCAGGCTATCTGTGTGATAGTTTTACATGAATGTAAGCCCTAACTAATAAAATTGACAGGATGAAACACTTAAACATTTCTCCTCAAAACTGAAGCCAAACATTAGGATAGCTTAGGAAGTCATCGAGGTTCTCCTCTGGATCCATGACATCCCTTAGTTCTTCCTCCTTTGGATTCTACAAAAAAGATGTTCCAAATTTGAACCAATCCCCTTTAACACCTGTACGTCTGATCTCATTGAAATGTCCTACCCTTTGAAATTCCTTGAAGATAATATTTTCTAATTTTTATCG
Organism: Phalaenopsis aphrodite; assembly: GCA_003013225.1. Classification (NCBI taxonomy): domain Eukaryota; kingdom Viridiplantae; phylum Streptophyta; class Magnoliopsida; order Asparagales; family Orchidaceae; genus Phalaenopsis; species Phalaenopsis aphrodite. The sequence goes on from NEWO01000727.1 coordinate 219,214, forward strand.
AGAGTTATCTTAGGCGACTTTGGTCATTTAAGATGTAATTAACTATAGGGGCTTGCCTTTATAGGAAGCATGTCCAAACCAAACTTAATATAAACCCTATTTAATTATTTATATTAAATAGAGGAACTTGTCGGCAAATATAAATGTTTCGCAGACCAAAAGAATGTCATATATTTCTTAGTTTATTTGATCGAGCTTCATCCTCAAGTTTTGTGTTTATCCTTTAGGATAGATATAGGATTTGAGGTACAACACTCTTTCATTTAAACTATGAAAAATATGGGGTTAGTTTGATTTTATATTTTTCTAAAATTAAATATATATGTAAATTAAAACGTCCCTTCGAAGCGGGTGACGGGATTTCGATTCTGGTGATCGACAGCTTCTTACGGGCAACTCCCACCCCACCAAAAATAGTGTTGACACTATTAAGGGTCCGTTTGGGGCAGCTTGTGCGTTTCAGGATAAGCTGCTTATCCTGAAACGCGGCCCGCGGGCCGGCTGCAGGGGTCGGCCCGTGGCCCGCGTTTAGTGTAAAAACCCAAACGCAGTTTCGGATAAGCTGGCGAAAAGCGCGAACCAAACGGTATGGCGGCGTTTTGAAAACGCCGCCCGCACTTATAAGCTGCCCCAAACGGACCCTAAGTAGCCCCTTCTTTTTAAATACCCCCTTCATGGCTAAGAGGGAAGTTATTGAAATTCCTTGGGGAGACACTGGCAAATTATTACCATAGCTTCTCCTAGCTTCCCTGAGTGCATGCCTTATGTTTTAAACCACTCAAACCCCCTGTCTGAGCTCAGTTTTGGAGCTCAAAAATCAGGTTGAACATGACATAATTCCTCACAGCTCTATAGTGCACAAATGTCAAATTCATTACGCCCACTTCATCCCCTGAGTGAAAGAAGAAGATCCATACAAAAGCCCCATCATCAAACCACCCTAGCATAGAATTTGATCAACACCCAAAATTGGCCTTAATCGAATTAGGGTCTAGACAATTCACCACGGCCTAAGGCTTCATCTATAAGCTCTCTAGACTCAACTCAAGCTTTTGGAGGCACCCAATTGAGGCCAATCCTCTTGGGAAAATGTTTTGAATTTTCTCCTCAAATTGAGCCTATTTTGATTCTCCATGTTGATAGACTTGATTTAAGACTTGATTGGCCGTATGAATGTGTTCTCCTAGTCTATATGTGTCTATAGAAATAAAATCAAAGAGATTTGGTTGAGTATCAAACAAAATATTAAGGTTATAAGGTGGACCGTTCACGTATTAGGGGACTTGGGGATGATGAACGGGCCATCCAGTCTCACCTGTAACATTTGGATAGCTGAGATCCCGTCGAACGAGATGGTGCATAAACAGTGGGCCGAGTCAGCACTGGCTCAGATGGAGGCTTCGAACGAGAAGATGCCGCGTGGAGGCTTTGGAGATGCTAAGGATTGTGTGGCCCCGCATGGTTTAAATAGAAAAACAAGGATTTTCTTGAATTATTTAAATCCCAAAACTTAAGAAATCCATATCTTGAAGTAGAAAAATCACAAAAAATAAATAAAAGTACCCTCATGCCCAATGAACGGAGGAGAATAATGTGGAAATGGTTTCATGTTTATTTGATGCATATGTGATTTTTAACTAATTAAACAATGTATTTTCTATTTGAATTCTCCATTTGCATGGGCATTTCACCATGACTTAATTTTTATGTCTTTGGTTCTCTCTGTCATGAGGGATCTTCCCTGATTTTTCTAAGGTCAGGGGAGATCTTTAGGCAAAGATCTCTATTTTTCAAGCATGTCATGTCTGTTTTGATAAAATATTTATAATAATTAAAACATTAACCAAAAAAATTCAAAACTTGTTTTGGTATGTTCATTGTGGTCAGAGGACCCTAGGAAAAATATAAACTTGGTTTAACTCATAAAGAATAACTCTAATTGCCACCAACCCTTAAGATGAAAGAAAATCATGTTGGAGTAATTATAAATGTAAATGACATGAAAATCATTCTCCACTATAATTTAATGATGGAGGAGCTCCCCATAAAAATTAAGTAATTGTAATAAATTTGACCACTAAAACTGATTAATGAAGTGAAAGTGCATTTTGACACAAAATAATTATAATAATTAAAATACAGCTCAAAAAATCACCAAATTTGTTTTGGGAGCTCCTTATGACCAGAGGAACCTAAGAAAAATAAAAGTGGAATTAAAAAAATACTTCTTCTTTTTTGCTATTTTTAAGTATTTAAATAAATAAAAATTAATTAAAAAAATAAAAATTACCAAAATTATAAAAGCATATTGAAATATTATATTTGGCTTCCTGGTCACTTAGGACCAATCAAAAGAATTTTTTTAATTTTCCAAGTCAAGATGCTAATTTTTAAAGGCTTAAAATGAATTTTTTTTAATTTTTCACTAAAATAATTCCAATAGTTAAAAAAAAAAAATTTGAAATTCGTCTCTCTGGGTTCCTTAGACTCGGAGAGATTTTAGAAAACATTAAATTTTATTTTCCACTTAAATAATATTTTTTTAATTAATATTCAAAACAAACAAATGATTCTAATAATAAAATTAAACCTCTAAAAATTATGAAAATTGGTCCAAGTAGTCCTCTGACCTAGGTAAACCACTAATATTTTTCTTAAGGACAGAGGTTTTGTTTTGGTTGAGTTATTAAATTTTAGTTTAAAAAACCCTATTTTTGCTTTAAAAAAATTTAATGAATTATAAGGTGTTAATGCCTCAAGGGAAAAATTGTAATTTTAAGATTTAAGCCCCAATTAATATTTTGGCCTAACTAAAGGGTAAATGGGTAATAAGTGATCTTAATTGACATGTATTGATGATTTAAATATGAAAGAGATAAATGGTAGCAACCAATCTCACTTTGGTCTCATTAAGGATAAATTTGTAATTTCTCAAATTGATGAAATTTGGAAATGAAATTAAATCAAAAGATATTGAGGTTTGGGGTTTGAATTTGGAAGATCATAACCCACTATTTCAAAACCCAACTAATGGTTCTAAAATGTTGTATGATTCCTCATAAGGATTAAGAGTATAAACATTTAAAACATTTCTAAAAAGTTACAAATCTACCCATTAAGTTTTACGGACTTAGTAGTGAACTAGGCTTAATCAAAATCTTGTCTAATGCGGTTTAGAAAATGAACTATAATTACTTTAAAACATTTTAAAACACTACAAGTCCATCTTTGAAAATCAAACTGGCAAAGTTGCTTAATTAAGCCCAAATTGCCTCTAAGGGCCTTCACCGTATCATTCGTAAGTGAAATATCAAATGATAATTACCCCACTTAAGATGATAATCACATCATTAAGGTTCATTGAGCATAACGGTATGAATTGGGTGAACCACATAACAAATATAATAGGACCAAAATGAACTCAAGACAATTTTAGAGACTGTGAAATGTCTAAGGTATTACCCAGGACCTTTTCATGATCCTTTGAGAATCTCAGAGGACACTTGGACATATTATGATTTGCTTGATGTAATCATCCACACAGATGAATAAATCAAACCTATTAGGGTATGACATAAGGTTTCGTAGACACACCTTAAACATGTGTCCTTTGCTTTTCCTACAAACATGTTTTAATTCCTAGAACATTATATATATGCTTTGCAAGTGTTAGCTTTTAGGAGGAGGAAAAGGAAGAATCAACATGTACGTTTTTAAGTTACTGCATTGCAATTTACTTTTACTTACTTTTCTATGCCTCTCATTTTCTACTTGTAAACTTGCATATTAAACAATAAGGTCACCCTGCATGCCAAAACTGAAACTTTTAGGATAGCCACAGAAATAAAACCAAAACTAAAATTAAGAAATCAAAGCGAGATAAAATCCATTGCCACAACAGTCAAAAAATAAGACAACTCAAAATTTAACCACAAACAAAATAATAAAACAAAAATTGTAACTAAATTAAAACGTCTCTATCGGATGATCAAGAATCTCTCGGAGGAGGTAACCTACGATTGCTAACTAGATTTCCTACAGTCAAAATGAAGGTAAGGAATTCATTAAATTGATTTTAGTAAATTCATTTGGACTAAGTGAATCCGAAGAAAATAGTGGTGCTAGATTGAGGGAATTGTGCTGGTGTCGCTCTAATCAACTTTTACCCCCCCCCCCATAATAATTAAATTTAACTCTACTTTTAAATCTTAGACTTTATGACAACTATTTTGCCTAGGAGCCTGAAGCTAACTTTGTGGGCAGCCTTTTACAGCATGAGGATCTAAAACATCACTTCTTTCCTTAGAAATTAAACAAAAAGCCATAAGACTTTGAGGTTGTCCGCCTAGTGTGACATTAATCCTCAAATTTCACTTTAAACCTTTGTATGGCTCTGCTATACAATTTAAGCTCTAACCTGTTTTAGGATTCTGAGGTTGTCATTTGTCACGACCTAAATCATCACATCTTCTAGGCTATTTGTTGATTGTCTCACATGAATGTAAGCCCTAATTAATAAATTTAGCAGGATGTCATGCATAATTTCTTCTTGAAGTTGAAGCTGAACCATAAGATAGATTAGAAAGTCACCGAAGTTCTCCTCAGGATCCATGACATCACCTAGTTTTTTTTTCTTTTGGATTTAAAAATAAATGTTCCAAATTTGAGCCATTCCCATTTCACACCTCTTTCTCCGATATTTTGAAAAGTCCCATCCTTTGAAATCCTTGAAGACAATATCCTCTAATTTTTATCGAGAGTTTTCTTAGGTGACTTTGGTTCTCTAAGATGTAATTAACTATAGGGTCTTGCCCTTATAAAAAACTTTTAAGAACCCACCTTAATATAAACCCTATTTAATTTTTTGAATTAAATAGGGGAACCTGAAGTCAACATAAAAAATGGTTTTCACAGACTTAAAAAGATGGCATAAATTCTCTTTTTTATTTAATCAAGCCTTACCAGTAAGTAGTGTGTCTACCCTTCCGGATGGATGCATTGTTTGCAGTATTAGACTCATTTTTTTGAACTATTGAGGATATGAGATAGGTCTAGCCTTATATTATAAAATTTTAAAATATTATTTTTTCAAATTATATATGTAAATTAAATTAAACAACCATCGGAATATACATTTCGACAACCGATAATTTTCAATTTGGCTACCAACAACTTCCATATTATTTTCAAATATTTTATGCTCAAGTACTATTCCTCCTTTAGCCATAAATTGACATTTTCCCCAATTCAATACTAAATTTAACTCTTCACATCATTTTAAAAATTTTTCTAAATGATTTAAACATGAATCAAATGATGTTTCTAACACTGAAAAGTCATCCATAAAAACTTATATCCCTTTTTCAATCAAATCACAGAAAATTTACATCATACACTTTTGAAATGTTTCAGGTGCATTACATAAATCGTAGGGCATTCTTCTAAAAGCAAAAGAGTCATTAGGACTAGTAAATGTTGCCTTCTCTTAATCCATAGAAGCAATAGAAATCTGGGGATAACCAGTATATCCATTCAAAAAAAAAAATAGTTTATCTAACATTTAATCCAGAAAAGTTAAAGGAAAATGATTTTTCCAAGTGGCTGAATTTAATTTTCTATAGTCAATACAAATTCACCAGCTAGTGACTTGTTGTGTTGATATTCGTTCATTCTTATCATCTACAACAACAGTCACACCTCCTTTCTTAGGAACACAATAAATTGGACTAGCCCAAGCACTATCTGAAATAGGATAAATAATTCCAGCATCTAACCATTTTAATATTTCTTTCTTTACCACTTATTTTAAAATTGGATTTAATCTTCTTTGAGGATCAGCTCTTGGTTTATGATGTTCTTCTTATAAAACTCTATGCATAAAAATTGAATGATTGATTCCTTTGATATCAGCTATTGTCTACCCAAATGCTTTCTTATAAGTCCTTAAAGTTCCAAATAATTTTTGTTCTTATAGTTTAGTTAACGTTGATGATACTATAACAAGTAATGTAGACCAATATCCTAAAAAGGCAAACTTTAAATGTGGAGGGAGTATCTTCATCTCAAGTTCATGTGATTTTTTTGTTGAAGGACTAAGATTTTTACTATTCTTCATAGTGTCTAACATTTCAAACCTTTCTTAAACATAATCTAAATCATCCTTACCCACTTTAATAGATTCATCTTGCATATTATCCTCAAAGTCATGCCCTAAATATTCTTCTTCAATTCTTTCTTCAAAATTCTCTATAAAATAATCATTACTTAAATAATCACTAATCTCCATTCTGAATTCATCATCTTTTCTATTCACTAGGTATTTCATTGATTTTGCTATATTAAATGTAACTTCTTGATCATTGACTCTCATGATTTTTTCAACTTTTTGCACGTCTATTAAAGCTTTTCTAATAACAAAAAAAGTTCTTCCTAAAATAATTAGAATTTTTTTAACTTCCTCCATATCTAACACAATAAAACCTACAGGAAAGATAAATTTATCCTGTTTAACCATTACATCCTTTATAACTCCTTTAGGGTAGGTGATTGAGCGATCGACTAACTGAAGAGTTACAGGCATTCACAATTCCAATTATGAAGGCCATTCTAGGGGAAACCATTTTCTTTAGCATATCAGCAATTTGAGCAGCCATAATCAAAATAACATCGAAATCATGAACACTGGCTACTCTTTTAGGATTTAGCCTTTCAGAAGGCCATTGAAAATTGTTAGAAGTCGTCTCTTTAATAAAAGAATATGCTTCATCGAATGACTTTGACATTAGAACCAGCAGCAGCATCATCAATAATAGATCTAAGCGATCCAACTAATCCATTTTAGAATGTTTGAATTATCAACCAATCAGGTAAAACATGGTATGGACACTTTCTAAGAAGATCTTTAAATCTTTCACAGGCTTCATAAATTGATTCCCCTTCAAATTGAAAAAAAAAGATGTAATATTGTTTCTAGGTTTAGCGGTTATAGATGGAGAAAATTATTTTGCAAGGAATTTATGAGATAAATCTCCCTAAGTTCTGGTAGATGTATGTGCTAATGAGTTTAACTATGCCTTAGCTTTATCCCTTAATGAAAAAGAAAAATTCTAAGTCTGACAGCATCCTTTGACATTCTGTCATAATTAAATGTAGCGCAAAATTCTAGAAAGCTAGTAAGATATAAATTAGGATCTTCAGATGGTTTACCCCTAAACTGATTAATTTGTACAATTTGGATGATAGTCGGTTTAAGTTCAAATGAATTTGCAGCTACAACAGAAGTTTGAATGCTCAAATGAATTTCATCTATTGTAGGGTTAGCATCAGCTCTTAAAAGTCTTCATTGATGTCCCATTTTGTTCAAATTATTACTTTATTTTTATTATTTTCAAATTTTTCTTACATTCTCTCTAATTTAAAATTGAAAGGTATTAATCCTCAAGATCCTAAACCACGCATACAAACTCAAGAAAAATAATTTTTTTTAACTAAACACTCACACACAATAAGTATAATAGTTCAAATACAGTCTCTTAATCTTTTAATTATAATTTTTTTGTTACTCTCGAACAACGACACCAAAAACTTGATGTGATCCTAGTGTATGTAGTTTTTCAATATAATTAGAGCCAAACCTTGATGCTTGATTTGCTATTAAAATTACTTTTTTGGTTCAAAATAAGTTTCCAATATTTAATATTCATTAGGACATAAACACAAGCATAATGGAGTCCCAAGTATCGATCCCATAGGGCGAAGGTGAAATTCTACTAATATTAAAGAGACTTTAAAATATTGTATGAAAATTATAGAAACTATCAGTATGAAAGCAAAAGCTAAATTTTGTAATGCAAGACTAACAAAACAAAATTTACTACGTTATTTCTTAAACATAAATTTAAATCTAAAGTAAGAAAGCAAAGTATTTTTAACTAAGGTTTCAAATTTAAGAAAGTATCTTTCCTATTTATAATAAGCTTGTAGCTAGTGAAAAATCAAATTTTATTATTAATTGCAATATGACAAATAGGAGATATAATATTCTTTAATCCTCTTTACGAGCGACAAAGAACATTGACTAATTTAGATGTTTCAAATCTAAATTTGTGGTTAGACTGGGAAGATACAAGTTGTCAATCTTGAGTTCTCACTCCCCCTCACCTGAGGGCTAATAATCTCGCTTTAGTTTCTGAACACTTGAATTTAATTGGAGATTTTAGTATGTCACCCTAAAATCACCAATTCTACAACCGTCAAACAATATTTTCCTATTTATTTGCACTTAACCCCATGGGCTTTACTCTCTTCTATAACATTAAATGTGATTCCTACTTGAATGCTGAAAGCATATCTCTACGATCTCATACATTTTTGCATAGATTTTAATAAAATAAATTGGCTAGATTGAAAAGTAAATTAAGTTCAAGATTTGAATCTTCACAATTAAGAAATTAAAAACATATTCAAAAAATCTGTTGATTCTTCATATTACTATATCTTAATGGAAAGGAAAAGACAAGCAACTACTCAAAATTCATGAATGAGAGATAATAAAACATGGATTTATATATATATAAATAAGTTTATACAACACTGAAGTAAAGTAAAACAACTTATCTTACTCTCCTCCAGAAGTAAATCCTTTGAAGTTCCTTTGAATCATTTCTTTCAACTTACAATGGTTGCAAAGAAGAAGAATTCTCTCACTTTCCATCTCCTTTTACAAATCCTAGAGGAGAATCTCTCTAAATCTCTCAAGAACCTAAGTATGGAATTTTTAGCCCTATTTCTCTTCTTACTTGCTTCTTGATTTTCTATCTAAAATGAGTGTTAAATAATGTGTGGCAGAAATTCCAAGAGTCTCCAAAAACATCCCTTCAAAATCCATCCAAATTCAATGCACTTTTATGAATAACCGTCATGGTGCTATTCAGCTCCAGTCGCGCTGTTCCAATGAATCGGGCATCATTTGATTCCAGTGCAAATTTTTCGCACTTCTTACTCCAAATTATATCCTTTTTGCTCTTTTTAAGCCAAAATTCCTAATTTGAATATACCTACATCAAATACATGAAAATACTATTTCTTAAAGTGCAATCTCACCGAAAAACAACAAATATAAGCATTAAAAGTTTATGAAAAAATCAACATTTTTTTGGTGTATCAGTATACGATCCCCGACACAATGAGTGTGTGCTTAGTGTGTAATTACTTCAATTTAAATATTAGAAGGCGGCGACATGTCTCGACGGTTTTGCAATGTTTAATTCTTAATTAAATATTATATATCAAATAATTCTCATTTTCTTTCCCTAATTTAAATTTACACACTATGGATACTACGCAAGTGCACACATCTTTTCAAGTAATCTAGGACTTTCTTTTTAAGCCCCTAAGTATCGATCCCACGGGGAATATGAAAAATTCTGTTATGAACTTAGTAAAACCTTACTTAGACTCCAGATAATTATCTAGGAAATAAGGTCGTAAGTTTAGGTGCAAAAGGAAGTAACTAATTCCTACTAATTTACATTTTAAAGAAAATTTTAAGTAATTCTAAACTATCTAAAAGTAAAAGAGTTTAAATTATGTGAAAGTATTTCCTCTCGCAATAAGATCATAATTAGAGTAGGAATCAAATGCTTAAAGGTTTAAAAAAAAGTTTTGTGAAAAATAGGAGCAATACTATTCTTTACCCTCTTCTAGGTGCATAAAGAATATTGGCTAACCTAGACTTAAGTTCCTAAATCTAAGGTTATGTTGGGTAGGTTCTAGTCTTTCAATTCTAGATTCCCTATTATATTGTCTTTGTAGGACTAACCAGTCCTAAAGTTCTAAATTCTAGATCAAATTGGTTAAGGTTCTAGTCTGTCACCCTAGAATCACTAATTTACACCCATCAAAACCAATCTCCCTATCTACTTGCACTAACCAATGGACTACCTTATCACCCACCAGATTAATGTGATTCTTACTAGTTGAGGAATACATAGCCCTCCTGGGTCATTTGGCTTCATAAAAAGTTTTAACACACTAATGGCCATATTGAATTTATAAATTAAGTACGAAGCAATGAATCATCACAAGTATAGAATAAGGGAAATTATAAACAATTATAATCCTACACAAGATTAATTCTGTTTGCAAAGAGAATGATAAAAAAAAACTACTCAGATCCCACGAGGATAACACAACAACATATGATTTATATTAAAATTCAAGTTCAAAAAATAAAGAAAACTCAAACAAAAATACAAAGAACTTATCTTAAACTTCTCCCCAAAAAAATCCTCTAAATTTCATTGATAATTTCTCAACTCTCTTTACAATTTAACTCTAAGAGACACTCATACACAAAAAGCTCTAAAAGAATCTCCAAGTCTCCTCACACACACACACACACCACATGACACACACTCACCCCCGCTTTCTTGGCCTCTTTTGACTCCTTATATGATAACACTTGAAATCCCCAAGAGTCACTTAAGATGCCCCTTCAAAATTTATCCAAACTTAATGCAAAGTCATCAAAACCGATTCTGGCACCTAGGTGCCCAACTATGGTGCCTATGCGCCAAACTTCTAGAATGCCTATATAACTACTCGGAGCCTAGGAACAAAATCTATGTGCCATAGTGGCTGGCTCTCTGTTTGTACGTACAGGGTCTGACACCTAAGATCCAGTTCATTTTGTGTTACTTTTCTCTAATTGACTTAATTTTGCTCCAATTTCACACCCTTTTATCTAAAATTCCATCTCTTGTACCTGCAGCCATTAAATTGCAATATCATTAAAAATGAGCATAAAATGTATATATAAAATATCACATTTTAGGCATGTTAGTATAATTAGCTTTTTTGTACTAACTTCATCTTGTGGCACTCCTCGCTGCCTAAGGGTAGTTATGTTATAATGTGCTTATATTAACTTTGCTGTAAGTAATGAGATGAGTAGATGAATCTCGGTATTGGAGTTAGATACAATACTATATGGCATCAGAGCTTAGACTGAGGATTTTTAGGACACATCTCCTTCCTGGCTATGATCAAATCTAGTCTTCTTTCTCTCCCGTGAAACATGCATCATCCTTGGCAAAATTAGCAAGTTTCAACTGATGTATGATTAGAAGTCATATATGGCTAGTGTTCTTTACATGAGTAAGAGCTTCTTCTTCTCATACATCCTCTACCTGAAACCCATTTTTCTCTTACTAATGCCCTCCCCTCTCTATTGTTCCATTGAAAAAAAAAAGCAACCACAATGTCTTAAATCTCCTCAAACAGATACCCATGATAATTTATTCTTATAACCCTTACCATTCGCCATCATACCACCGGCATTGAAATATGTCCTACACAACTTATGTCACCTCACTAAAACTATCCCATTTTGAAAGCTCAAATCATTAAAACCTTTTTTACAAATGGATTTATATGTTTACTACAAGGCACCATATCTTGTCCAACAAAATATTTCAACCTCACCAAACCCCTTTCATCTCTTAATTTGAAATACTCAAATTGGCTCCTTATTGATTAAAATCTAATCATAACTTTTTAGTTGGTCATCTCATTGTTAATCCTACCATATGTACTCTACTTGCCAACCATGACTGAAATTTGAACTACCTTAGCTAAACTCCTCCAACCAACCAATCAGCCACTGCTAAACTAGTTGAACAATGAACCCCAAAATCTATCCATGATAACACAATCTATGACTCAATATCTATCTCTGATCAAAGATTTTGTGGACAATATTTCCATAGTTGGAGGCAATCTAGACAATGGGGATATCATCCTCCGCACAATAAATGGACTTCCGATCAACTATCAATCTTTTAAAATGACCATCTGTACTTACATACAACCAATTGAGTTGGAAGATTTATATGTTATACTTTGTAGTGAGGAGATCAATCGAACAACAAAAAAGCAAAAGGTCGAGCCAACCATCAACTCACAACTGACATTGAACATGTATAGTCGATGACCAGGAAATTCCTTTAGGAGAAAGGTCAACAACACCTAATCCTCATCCAATTGATCCAAGTTCGGTCAAACCACATATTGGTCTCCAATCTTTCACCAAATTTACAACAAGTTTGGTCATCAGCAAGTGACTTTTGGCATTGCTCCAACTTGGAATATGTGATACCAGGAAAGCTATGGAAGATAAATTCTCATGGATTCTAGATTTAGAGGCCACCTCACAGACAATATATTTCATCTCCAAGTCACAACTTCT
>NEWO01000727.1:257353-271414 GCA_003013225.1 Phalaenopsis aphrodite
TGAATGATTAAAGATTGTGAACTCTTTACTTGCTTAAAAATGTTTATGTGTTTTAGTGTAATTGTATGGATTTGGTTATGTTTGATTTGGTTTGTTTTGCTTTAGAATTTTGAAATTTGATTATGTGTATAGTTTTGCTCAATTTTTACCCCCTCAAGTCACCTCCAACCTTCAATTTTGCACCTAGGGCTTGATTTTGGGCGGATTTGAGGTGATTTTGAGGCAAAGAAATTTTGGATTTTATCTTCTCTAGGTAAGAGCTACACTTTAAAGTAAAATTTTTTTGTTTTCACCAAAGATTTTTCTCACATTGACTAGATCCAAAATTTTGAAAGTTTTTTGAGAAATTTTGAGAAAATGGTTTGGTAAAGAACTCTTACTTAGTGGATTTAAGTTTAAAGTAGTTTACATTTTGATTTTCAGAATTTTTTGGATTTATTCAAAATTTTTCAAATTTTTCTAGATTTCCTATGACACTTAGATCTAGTAAAAGAAAAGTAGAATATGACGAGCAAAGATTTGTTAGCTTTAGAGCCAGTGCTTGATTTCATAGTTTGCAAGAAAATAAAAAGTAATTCAGGACCGAGGTTTTAAAAATCCAGGAGGAGAAGTTGAACGATTGATTATCGCTTGACAATGGTAAAACTTCTATTATTTTACTGTCAATGCGATAGCTGGGATTGTAATGGAATTTTATGCAAACCTTCCTGATGCTTCTGATGATTTTATGTTTGTTTGAGGAAAAAGGGTGGAGTTTACTCCAAGAAAAATTAATGAGTTTTATCAGTTAGAAGATGTGTATAGATGCCAATATCATTCGTTTTTTGCTACAGATCAGATTTTAGATGAAGTTATTTCTTTTCTGACAAGTGAAAAAGAGGCTTGGAAAATAAAAAATGAAGTTAAAATTAACTTTCCCCTTTATATGTTAAATGTAGTATCTAAAGCCTGATATTATTTTATTTATGGGAAGATGATTCCAACAAATCATCATAGTGAAGTGAACAAAAATAGAGCCATCCTAAACTACTGTATTCAGCAAGTGATGGATATAAATGTAGACTCTATCATTTATATGAACACTTGATCTATTGCTCTAGGAGAGACCACTGGTAGATTGGCGCACCTTGCTCTGATTTGTGTAATGCAAAAGTTGATTTTAGACCTAATGAGGAGAGGATTAAGCCTCAGAGACCCATTGGACCTGCCAACATCAAGACTTATGAGTCCCATGTTAATTAGAGATCTGGAAGATAGGCCAGGGATATTCCTTCTACTTCTAGAACCCCTAGTGAGCCTACTTCAAGTGACCCCAACAACAAGGAGTTGTTGGACTAGATGATGATTCAACAGGGAGATATTTTGAGGATGGATCATAGGATTCAGAATATGGAGGCCAGAAATGCTAACACTAATGATCTGATTTGCTAGAAATTTGAGTATGATACTACTTATGATGATGCTTTAGTGAGATACCTGAGGGGTGACCATACAGTACAGTTCCTTATTCACCTTACTTATACTCCATATCAGTAGCAGAAGTTAGATGTCGATGATGAGGAAGATGATGACTGGTGATCTTTTTGTTCGTTTGTTTGTATGTGTTTGTACTATGTGAATGTATTGTTTGTGTTATGTTGTTGTTGAGACTCTGTTGTTATGGTATGTGAAACTATAATGTGAAAAATTGTTTTCATTTTTAGAAATTAGTTTAGTTCTATTGTTATTTTCAACACTTTGTTATGTATAGTGATTAGCTCTTTCTCAGCAAATTTTATATGTATTATGTCCAATTTAATGTTTTTAGTCTTGTAGTTTTTATATTAGCACCTGCAACGTTTCAAAATTTATGTTAAAAAATCAGAATCTCCAACAGGTATGAATTTTATTTATGTATTTAATGCTTTATTTTATCCTTAATTTTTAAATATCTTCATGTAAAAATCTGTTAACAAATTTAAGTTTGGAGGGGAGAAGAAATATCATTATTAGAAAAGAACTTAATTTTATTTGTTATCACTTAACTACATTTTAAAGTTTTAAATTTAACATGACCTTTGGTATTAGGAGTTAACTATGGATAACTATATTTATGCTTATAAAAATATAGTAAATTTAAGTAAAAATTTTCAATAATAAAGGTTAATTCTAGGGGCTAAGATAATTGGTAAAAGAGAATAAGACTATGTTTTTCTATTTTTAGTAAAAGAAATTTGTATTTTTTAAGTATTAAAATTCTTAAAGAGATTCATGTAAAAATAAAAGAATTAAACTTTATGAAATCTTTAAGTTAATATAAATTTGTTAAGTGAAGAAATGTAGAAAGTTTTTAACTTTAAGAAGATGATAGTGAAGTTCAAAATCATTAAAAGCTATCCAGATATAGTAATCCCCAGAAAAAGAAAAGAAAAGAAAAAGAAAAAAAAGAAATGAAAAAGAAAAAAAGAAAAATAAAAGAAAAGAAAAAGAAAAAACAGAAAAGAGAAGAAAAAGAAAAAATAAAAAGAAAAGAAAAAGAAAAGAAAAAGAAAAAGAAAAAGAAAAGATGTGAGGAGTAGCTTGAGGAGATGCTTAATTAAAAATTGGCTTCACTTGAATCAACTTAAGAAAAAAGACTTGGACACATTTTCTGAACTTTTTATTTCAAAGTGAACTTAATTAATAATAAAGTTTTATGAAGTTCTTTTTCATATGAATTTCTTAAGTGACTTTAATTTAACAAATTGCAATTTTTCTTGAAAGAAGTAGAGGATCAGAAACCTTTGACTTAATAACTGAATATCCCTACATCTTTAGTATTAACTGAAATTGCTTTGAATTTTTCTTAAGTTAAAACTATTATAAACCTTAGACTTAATTACTGAATATCCTGACACCTTTAGTATTAACTGGAATTGTTTTGAATTTTTCTTAAGCTAAAACTATTATATGTAGAAAACTAAAATATGGAAGTTTAAAAGTTAAATTCTTTACTATAAGTCATATTTTTTATGTGGTAGAGAACTTACTTGAGGACAAGTAACATGTAAGTTTGGGGGATTTTGATACATAAAAAATATGTCTTTTTAGACCCATATTTTATACTCATTTTTGGTGATATTGCACTTTACTGGAAGGTATTTTGATGTTTTCTTGCAGGTTATTGATTTTTAGGGTTTAAAGAAAAAAGAAAGCAAAAAGGATGAAATTTATAGTCAAAATTAAGTTTTTGAATAAATGCTCAGCACCGGTAGTGTCGAGGTCAGTGCCGACGGCACAGAACAATTTAACGCTGGAGATTTTACTCAGCGCTGACAGCGCCAGACCAGCACCGACGATGCTAAAGGCGGTGTACACCACGTTTCTAGAAGGTTTGATGTATTTGGAAGAATTTTTGAAGAGTTTTTGGAGGCACCTCTTGGAGAACTGACCTTGGGCTCTATTTGGGGCCGAATTTCATCAGAAAATTCACTCCTCTACATTTTTCACTCCTCTACGTTCATTTTTTGCTCCACATCTTTCCATTCCAGTACCATATTGGAGTCAATTAGTGATTTTGCTTTCATAGTTTAGAGCTTTTTTGGTGAGTGTGAATTTTTCCGTAAGAGTATTGGAGAAGGAGAAAAGTGAGAGAATTCTTCTTCCCGCATTTCTAAGGAGAGGCTACAAAGGATTTGCTTTGAGAAAAGGTTCCAGATAAGTATATTTGTTTATTTAGTGTTGTATGAACTTTATTTTATATATGAAATTTGTGTTTTGTTGTATCTTTCTCATGAAGCATGAGTAGTTCCCTTTATCTTTCCCCCTACTCTAAGATATGGTGAAATTAAGAGATAAAATGAATGTGTCATAATTAAAATATAAAATAAATTATGATGATTTCTCAACTCCAAACTTAATTTAATTTTCAGTCCGACCAATTAATTTGTTAAAATATGTTGTGAAATATATGATTCAGGAAATGGAGTATGAGTTCTACAATAGAGTGAAGACCACATTTGATTTCATGAAGGAGAAATTCATTCATGAAATTAAGTGCAAATAAATAGAGAAATATTTTTGTTGGGTGTAAAATTGGAGAATCTCTAGGGTGATAGACTAAAATCCCCAATTTGGTTTTAGTCTAACATCCCCAATTTGGTTTTAGTGTTTAAAAACTAAAGCGAGAGTTAGCCTTCAGGTGAAGGGAAGTGGGAGCTCTAGAGTGGGAGTTGGTATCCTCCTAGCCTAGCCACGGATTTAGGGACTAAACCTAAGATTAGCCAATGATTTTCTATGCACTGTATCAGGGCAGAGGATTGAAATTTCTTCTATTTGGCACAATACATATTAAAAACATTTAGCTCATCTCATTTTACTAGAATTTCATTAAAGTGGGAATGATGCTTTTGTACATAAGAAATCTTCATTACCTAAACATAGTTCTTAGATTAGTATTTAATATTTAAAAGTTACATTTCCATTTTTGCTATTAGTTAAGTAATTTAGTTTGCTTAAAATCTCAATATTCAAAATTAGTGAGAGTGATTTCGTTTGATTTTCTATAAATTTCCTATTAAAATTTATTATTGCTAATTTACACCTTTCCCGTGGGATCGATATTTGGGGCTTAAATAGAAAGTTCATTATTACTTGATAACAATACGTATACTTGCGTAGAATCTTATTATTAATTTCCTACAATTATATATATGTTACACAACTTACTTTTCATATAAGGATCAAATTTTTGGCGCTGTAGTGGTGTCAACTTCATAAATCCTTACATACAAAAATTTGGGATTAAAATAGCTATAGATCTAGTTGTGCATATACCACCCACTTCTATTGAAGAAGTCTCACTTACACATCAAGACAAATGAGGGTGATCCTTTGGTCCAACAACAGATAAGCTGGTACAACATGTAGTTGCTTCTAACGTTCAAAAATATGCACAAGTTCAGCACACATTAGACCAAGATCAGGTGTGTCAATCTTCGGATGAAGAATGATAATTCTATTTCAAAAGGAAGAAGAAGAATGGAGGTCTACTCCAGCTCAAAAACCAAATTGGGTGCTCTCTAGCCACCTGATACTTTATATTTCAACAGTTTTAGGCTTTTTTCTTTTTGTCTCTAATGTAATTTTCAGTATTTTCTAGTTTTGGAACCCCTTTTGGTTTTGGTGTTGGCAAGGAGCCATGTTTTGGTCCCTCTAACACATTGTATCAGTATCTTACATTTTATTTAATATATTAGCCTTCTTGGGATTTCATAAAAAATAGGAAAAACAAAGGAAGACAAACCGTCGAGTTTGGGTTGTATGGGTGCTCTTCTTGTGCCTTTTCTTTTCGCTTGCTCCCTCATCTTTCCATGTTTTTATTTTCCTATGAGATTTTGATTGCACCTAGGTATTCTATACAAGATTTTTGATTGGTCACCCAAGATGACAAGTCTCGGTTGACTAAAGCTAAATTTCAATCACTAAAAGAGAGTCATGTCTTATCCTCTTCCATCAAGCTTTAGGTAGGTAAGAAAAAAAAAACGGATTGGGCGACCTTGCTTTACAACATTGATATTTTGTTCTACAAGGATAAGTTCCGGTTTGATCTTTGCTTCCACTCCACACCAAGCTGCACTTTATCTTTACAAACTATGGAGTCATTCTTGCTCAAATAACGCCAAACTCCATTCCTACCATCATGACCTTTACTAAGTTCTACTTGTAGATCAGACACATTTTCGAGTTCTCAATCTGTAAATTCCAGCTAATGGGATTAGAAAGCAATGTAAAGGTCTAGAATCAATGATTCTGCCTAGCTTCCCCTCCCCGAGGGTGGTTCATCTGGATGGTGCCATCTAGGGACACCCATTCCAATGTAAAGGGGAAGGCATCAGTGAAGTTGTGGTTGGATGCCAACAAAATTGAAGTAGCAAGTTATCCACACATGAATACTTTGTGTTGGCACTTGTTAACAAGCTGCTACAGCCTGCCATCCCTGGGGAAAAAAAACTAAGAATTATTTGGAAACCTCTAATGTTTGTGAAGCTGAGAAGGACATGGTGGTGGCCACTTGGGCATCAAATAAGATGGCTAACTCAGTTTCTTTAGGAACAACAAAAAAATCAGTACCCAATTTGTTTCGGGTCATAGGGCTCAAAGGTATTGAAGGTGCAGATCTTATTTACTTTGTTTCTCCTTATACTGTTGTCTTTCAAAGAGTTAGAATGGATGAACTAATCTTGATCGAGAGACTAACATTTTATGGAAAAATGATAATTTTATATTGGTTACAGATTCTTAAGGTACGCAGCAACTGGGTGCAAAGACAACAAAAAGCCATGAGGAGTTGGGGCACCATGAGAGGGAGGCATTCGTGGGAAGACATGGGATGGAGTCCTTCAACTTTCGGTTGGCTTCTCTGACATTCTTAGCAATTTCCATGAGGGATGAGGCCAGCTGCCCTATTCCTGGTAGCTGGCTGCAAGTCACTATCCCTCCACTATAGCTAATGTGATATGATCTTAGAGATTTGAGGAAGCTCTGTTGGAAGACAACTTGACAAGCATTTGTAGAATGATCAATAGGTACAATTTGATGGAATAACAGGGATCTCAAACTTAGTTAGCCATTCTCTATCAGGAACGCCAAGGAAAAGCTGAAGCTTGAACAAAAGTTGGTCGAGATGGAGGAGAAGTTGAAGTAATCTGTGGATAAGAGGCTCCAAGAGTTAAAGCTTCTTTCATCACTTCAAAAAAAAATTGAGTCCAGCTTGAATGGATGGCGGGGATGAAGACACCCAAAGAGTACTATGCCAAGCTTTCCTCTCAAATGAGGCCCTTCTAAGTCATTTTTATTATGAATGAGAAATGAGAATTTTTTGGGACGTCATACCTTGCAATCTTTCTTTTTGAAATAAGTCAAGTGAAAGCTGTGGCGAGAAGAGTTTATTTAGCTATAATAAATGTAGATCAAACAATTAGAGAAAGGGTTTTACTCTGAAATTGAATTGGATGGCGCTGAAACATCTCTTAATTGAAGAATGTCATAGAGTTTGAATGAATGTGGTTGTAGGGAGTTCATGACTTATTTGTCATGCTATCACACAACACACCAAGTCTTACTCCATCCATGCCTTGGTAGCTTAGTTAATTCATCAACTTAGATGGGCCGCACCTTATGCCATACATATTATGCATATCTTTTCATAGTTTTCACGTAAGTTTTTGTCTAGACATGCTATTTGTGTGATTCATGTGCTACCCACCCCTGATATTATTGTGAGTGAGTAGGGAATGATCATTTGATATTGACTAGTGTTTTGAGATTAGAGAAATGAGAATTTTATGATGTGTAGGCATTGAGGATTAAATAGTTGTCCAATCAAACATTTAGCATCATTATTGATTAAATCTAGGTGCTTTGGTGAAATGACAATTGGTGAGTTGAATCTTGTTCCCTACATGTTGCTCGACCTTGATGACCCTTGGCATGAACCTTAACCAAATTCTCTAAGTATCAATTTGGTCAAGTTTGATTGCTTTTTGCATGTACTATAGTTCCCCAAGTGTCGGTTGGGCCTAAGATCATAGATTATTAAGAAAAAAACTTCCACAAATTCTAAAATGTTTAGTGAGTAAAAATAAGAAAAACTAGGAATTTAATATTCATTTGTTAAGACAACTATATACAATATGGATGAAATATCTTTTAAGTCATTTCTACTTCATATGTGGAGAACCTCCTTTCTCGTATGTGTCTTTAACTTGTAGACTCTGAAAGTGACTTGTTTGCATATAATGAATGGTTCGGTCCATGTATGATCAAGTATGTCTATCCTTTAATGCATGTTGCTGGGTTTACTTTACTTAGTATTAGGTTTCCATCAGTGATTGCCCTTTTTCTGACATGCTTGTTGTAATACCAAGCTATTCTTCTTTTTACCTCATCATGCCTAAGGGATTTTACCTCACATTCTTTCATATGTAGAGCTTGAGTTCTATTCATTTATTATTTTTCTCTTTCCATTCGACATATTTGTCTTGTCATATGTGCCCTTCGGATATGAGTGTTATACTCTAACGGTAGAACAACCTCCAACCCGTGTGGCATCATGAATAAGGTTTGTCTGAAGGTGGTCGAAAAGGTTGTCCAAGTTGCTCATAAAATGGATGGTAAGACTTCACTCCGATTTCTTTTGGTTCATTTAACCTTATTTCTTTGTAGGTTTAATATGATATTGTTCACGACTTTTACTTGCCCACTCATTTTTGGATGGTAGACAAATGCAATTTTTTGGTTAACCCTCTGGCTTTGCCCAAAATCTTTCATTTCTTGCTTTGCAAACTAAATCTTATTTTCTAAAAAGATTGCAAGTGGAAAACTATATCAAAAAATAAGATCAAACTTGAAAAAGTTCTGAACAACTTTGGCTACGATCCAAGCGAGTGCTTTAGCCTCAACCCATTTGGAGAAGTAATCCACTATGATGAGTAAAAGTTCTCATTATCTGCATGAAAGAGGAAATGGTCCAATGATGTCAAATCCCCAGACTACAAATGACCACATGCGAATAATTTGATGTAGTTTGAGGTATGATGGATGTTGCATCGATGTGTACTTCTTGCACGTCTCACATCTTCTTGCAATTTGCTCTGAATCCTAATATAGAGTTGAATAGAAATATTCTTATCATTGTATCCTATAAGCCAACATCACCCCTCTGGAATGGTTCTTGCATTCGCCAAAATTTAATTCTATTAAAATTTCTTTCCTTTCATTCTCCTTAAGAATTTGTAAGTAAAGTGACGTGGTTGACCACTGAAAAACTTTTGCCTCGATTAGCAAATACTGAGTGGATTTAAACTTGAAGCACTTCCTGTCAGTTACTTCCTCAATGATGTTTTCAGTCTTATAAAGAAAGATGTATAGGTCAACCTGGCTCTTTGTTCTCTAAGTTTCTATATCTAAGTTTTGACTTCATTGATGGTCAGATGGTTATGTTTTTTAGGAGTACCTTAAACTAGGGGGACACAAAAAATAGGAGATCAACCACCTGATTATATTTTTTAGAGATGTATTATATTTTGAATTTATAGATAAATAAAATTTTATCTATAAACAAAGTAAAATAAACAAAGTACACTACTTATCTTAATTAAGTTCCTTTGAATCACTCACTGTCCTTACAATTCACTCTAAACTTACTTGGAATATGTAGTGAAGAAGTTATCTCTCACTTCTCTTCATCTTCTTCAAATCTGCAACAAGCTTTCAAGACTTTTCCTCCCTAGAAAGAATCTACTTCCCTACAATAGACTCCCTTTTCTTCCTCCAAAAAGTCTCTTTTTTGAACCTCTAAAAGTCTCTTTAAATAGATCTCTATAAATCCTCAAGAGTCTCTTCAAAAACTTCTTCAAAATTTGTCCAAACTCAATGGATCTTCTAGATAATCACAGTTGGCGCCTAGGCGTCATGCTCTCTATTGTCTGGCGCCTAGGTGCCCGATCAACTTTGACCTTTTTTCTTCATTTGACTCCAATTTGCTCCATTTTTGCTCCATTTGCTCTATTTACTCCGTTTATTATACCTACAACCAAAAACATCAAAATACCTTTCATTAAAGTGCATTATCATTAAAAATAGACATTAAATGTATAAATAAAAGCAACATATTTCAGGCATGTCAAAATCCCCCAAACTTAATTGTTACTTGTCCTCAAGTAAATTTTTTCCTCTGGAAATTAAGTTAACATGTTTTAATATGCGGTAGTGGGTTTCATTAAAGACCGCTATTGTTTTGTCGTGTAAATGTGGTAGTCATGACTTTATGAAAATCTTAATAATTTAGGTTAGAAATAAGACATAAGAATATTTTGCAATCAAGTTTAAGAATTCTATTCCTTCTAACATTTCAAAAATTAATTGTAGTTTGAAAAACATATGAATCTCAACAAAATAACATATAGAATTTGAGATAACTCTACTAGTAAAGGTAAATTAATGTTGCAAAAAATAATAGCTAAAAAATGTAAATAAGTCTTTTTCTTTAAAATGATTCAAGTGAAGTCAATTTTTTATTAGACATCCCTTCAAGCTTCTCCTCTTTTTCACATATACTTTTCTCTTTTTTTTTCTTTCTTTTTCTTTTTTCTTTTTCTTTTCTTTTTTACTTTTAGGATCATTTTCAATTCTTTCTTTTCTTTTTCTCAGTGAGGATTACTATATCTGGTTCAACCTTTAATAGTTTTGAACTTCACTATCCTCCTCTTAAAGTTAAAAACTCATCACAATTCTTTACTTTGATATTTTGCATTAGTTTTTAAAAATAATTTTTCATAGAGTCTCAGTTCTTTAAAGTATAGATCTAAGATCCTCACAATTTTAAAATATAATTTCTTTTCTACTTTAAATAGTAAAATTATATTCCTATTCTCTTTCAATTAATATCTTAATTCTTAGACCTAATCTTTATCACCAAAAAATTATGTAAGTCTTTCCACAACATCTACAAAATAAAAAAAATGCAAATCTCTAAAAATGACACAAAATACCTCATATTATTTTAAGAGGTCATTTTCTTTGAATATAGTTTTTTCAGGACAAATAAAATTACATTTTTAAAAAAAATTTCTCTCCTCGCCAAACTTAAATTTTTCTTAATAGATCAAAAAATTTATAACTTAAAAGATAAAAGCAGAAACAAAATTTAAAAAAAAAATTTAAAAAGGGTTTAACATGAAAATATGTAAGTACAAGAAGCAGGTATACAATAGTAGTAGAGTCTAATTAACATGTATATAAAAAAAAGATTGATAAGTACAAAAGTTTTTTAAACATTACACATGTAGAACAACAATAATATAGTAAAACAACTAGTAGTGCAACAACATAGACAATAAGCAGTAAAAGCAACAAATAGTAATAAATCCAAATTAAAACAGGTTCAAAATAACAACCTCTATACTAAAGAGTTCAAGACATTAAAGAAAATAAATAAAACACTACACAATAAAAAAAAAAAAACAATACTATTCCTCTCCATCATCATTATCATCAGTCTCTTCCTCATCTTACTCCATATTCTAGAGATAATTAAATAGTGTATACTCAGGAAATGGGGGAAATAGGGCTAAAGTTCATTCACCAAATAAATTGTCACCATCTCTCATCATCTGCAGCATGGATTTATAAACACTACTTCCAAAATTGCTTGCCCTCTGAAAATATTCATCAAAATGCACCATGTGGGTCGTCTGATCATACATCTGACCTTGTACAACAACAAAGTCATCTTGCAGCTCTTGCATTTGATCATATAAATCTTCTAAAGTAAGTTTGAATTTATCAGATGTATGAGAAGTAGATGGCCTAGAGGTAGAGGTTGAAGGAATATCTGAACCTCTTCCCCTGGAAGTCATTCCAGCACACATCTCATATACTTGAACATTTGTTATACTAATAGCCTTAAGAGGTTGCACGTGTTCTTCCCAACTCTCATATGTGACTCGTGATTGCTTACACAAAGTAAAAATTAGAGTAAGGAAATCTAATCCTCCAGTAGACTCACCTTTAGAAGAGATACTCTGATAAATTATAGAACCAATATTTATAATCTTCATCTGTTGTATGCAAAAATTCAAATATGCTCTCTTCTTGGTCACCTCACTCAGATGATTAGTGGGAAGCAGTTGTGCAAAAATAAAATTGTGTCAATCCTTGGAGGTTGCATTTAACATTGAGGTAGAGAAGTTTATCTTATGATTATTCTTTATTTTCCAAACTACTCTTCCATTAGTCAGAAATACTATCACCTCATCGAATTATGAATTAGAAGACTCAAATGAAGAATACTCGTAGTTAATAATATTTGGTAGTTGGAATAGAGCATTGATGTGCTCCGGAGTCACTTCCACTCATCTTCCTCAAACATACACTTGGTCGTCAGAAGCTTCAAGGAAATTTGCATAAAAATCCCGTACAATGGAAATTACTGCAATAGCGGTGAAATAACTAAAACTCTCCCAGTGTCGATTAATAATCAAGCTTTTCACTGATCCCCCGGGATTGAGAAAAGCCTTCTCCCAAATTAACTTTCTATTCTCAAGGAAATCTTTTTATCTAAATTGAGCCTTTAAATTGGAAAAATTCTCTAAATCGAACTCAAATCTTCCTTTTCCTCGCTTTGTTTTGGGAGACATAATGTATAAAAAATTCCAAAAAATTTCACATAAATTGCAAATAATTTTCTTAAACTCCCACCAATAATTTTCTAAGGTAAGAACCTTTCTACCATGGATTCATCACTCTTTTCTCTAAAAAATCCAAAATTCCGGCACATGAGCAATGTGAGAAGACTCCATGGCGAAAATTAAAAAAAGTTTGCATGAAAGTGAAGCTCTTACCCTGTAAAGATCAAATATGAAGTTTTTAAGTGAATAAATCGCTCCAAAATCCAAGATTTGAAGAGACCTAGGAAGCCTCTACAGTGTTTCTCATGAAATCAGGGAAGAAGAAGATGATGGTTGTGGTAAAAATCAATTTTTTAAACCTAGATTTTTGGTCCAGATGAATCAACGCTTAGGTGCTAATTCTTGCATCTAGGGAGCAAGCTATCTGGTTTCTGAAGCCTAGGCACCAAATTTCGACACCTTGACGCTAGTGCCCAGATATTGGTTTTTCATTTTTTGTTAAATTTCAACAACGAGCATTGCACACTAAGGCACTATGAAACCTAACAAGCCAAATTAAACATGTTTAAACAAATTCAAGCACCTATGCTTCACTAAACACAAATAATCACTTAGATTTAAACATAAATCCAATGCTCATACAAACACTAATATATGTCACTAATCCACCTAAAAATTATTTGTTTTTAGTGTACATTTCATGCTCATTTTATTCACATTTTTACTGGTATTACACTTTAAAACAAGATATTTTGCATATTTTTGTATTAGGGTACAAGAAATGGACTTTTGGTAAAAAAATGAAAGAAAAATGGCGTAATTTGGAGTCAAATTGAGCAAAGAAGAAAATTTTGATCTGGTTCATTTAAATATGACTTTCCATGCTTAAGATCTTTCATATTTATTCCATATTTTTGAATGAAATACACTTTAAAGAAAAGTTTTTTTTTATGTCTATCTTGTAGGGCTACCAATCTGGAGTGCAACAAAGCTGAAATGGGGTGAAATGAAGCTGAAACAGAGCGAAACGGGGCGAAGCAGTGGAGCTGCGAGCAAGGTAGTGCTATAGCACCTAAAATGGTGCCATACTGCCAGACAC
This sequence comes from Phalaenopsis aphrodite, assembly GCA_003013225.1. Taxonomy (NCBI): domain Eukaryota; kingdom Viridiplantae; phylum Streptophyta; class Magnoliopsida; order Asparagales; family Orchidaceae; genus Phalaenopsis; species Phalaenopsis aphrodite. The sequence goes on from NEWO01000727.1 coordinate 270,602, forward strand.
GGGTGCTATAGTGCTCCAGACTGGTGCTATAGCTCTCAGGATGGTTATTGGACTGCTTTTGGTGATTCTAGGCCATTCTGGGATGTTCTAGAAGCTTCTGAACAACTTGCATGCCCATGGAGTGACTCAATGAATCTAGACACTTGCAAAATATTTTTTATGAAGATATGTGTCTCTTTGAGTGACAAGGTGTGTCTCTTGGATGAAGGGGTGTCTTTTGGAAAAAGGAGGTGTTTGGCTCCTCTTTAGATAGAGGGGATTGACACCTCTCATGAGAAGTAATTAGAGGAGTCTAGAGAAGAAATTAGGAAGTTTTTTAGGAGGAGTTTAGTGTAATTATATGGAGATGTAGACTCCTCCATTTTATGGAGAGATTGGTGAGGGATGTTTATAGATATGAGCAAGGAAGTATAATCTGCACATGGATCGATAGTAGACTTTATTGGAGAGATTTTCTCTTTTTTTTACAAGGAAAAAAGCTAAGTATTATGTTTTTCATTGTCTTGCAATTATTTTAAACACTTTCTAGTGAATTTTCTTTAAGTTAAACAAACTTTTCTGTTGTGTTTTATCCATGCTTCATAAGTAATTTTTCTTTACTCTTTTTATTTGATACAAAGTAGTGACAAGTGTAGGAAAATTATTTTTATAATAAAATTATTTTTATTTTCATGTAATGAGTAATACTTTTTTTGCTTCATTGACATAACTTAAGTGTAAGTAACTTATGTTAAAATTTATTGTAAGTGAAACTAAGACTCAAGAGAGCGGTGATCTCGCAACTTGAGTGCCCTGACATTGTCTGGTTGGCTA
>NEWO01000728.1:0-10285 GCA_003013225.1 Phalaenopsis aphrodite
GTGAGATTAGTGGTTTAAATAGAAGAAGAATGAGAGCTCAATTTGGGTCATTGAGTGGTTATGATTTTACTCACTTGGGGGTAATTTCGGAATTTTAGCTAATTTAGGTGGATTTAGGTGCAATTGGGGTCATTTGGCGGTTAGGATTGGTTTAGGCGAGGATTGAAATGATTTTGGAAATTTTGGCAAATTTTGGAAAATGGGGGTTATTTTGGAAATTTTGGGTGATGTAAGGGTATTTTAGAAATTTTTAAAAAATTGGGGTACTTTGGGCATATTGAATGATTTGGAATGGTTTGATATGATTTTGGGTGAGAATTGACAATTAGGGCAATTTTGAGAAAATTAGGGTTCTAGGGGCTTTTTGATAATTTTTGAAAAATTTAGGGGCAAAAGACCAAAGTTGGGTGTTTAGGTGAAATTGCAGTTTATTGAAGATGATAATAAAAAAATTACCCTTTTTTCTCCGTGAAACCATAGGGAAGCCCATTTTGGATCCTCTATGTGTTGGTCCTAGCAACTCTAGACAAAGGTTAAGAGCTTGGGGATCACTCACATGGGTTTTTGAAAGAGTAGGGAAATATGTTAAGTGGAGGATATTTGAGTACTTGAGTGTGTGAATGTCTAACCAAGACCAAAGCCAAGCCACCCAGGGCTAACCCTAAGGCCTGACAATCCTATGGAGATTCCTATTGAGCTCTCCCATGTTGCTTTCAACCTTCTAGTTGCTAGAGGTCAAAACTAAACATGTGAAACTCCAAGGAAAGCAAAGAGATGTTTAGAATTTCTAATGGGGTAGGGTTCCATCATTTGTCCTCTAGGATAGTCAACAAGAAAGTCCTATTATTAAATTCTAGGCCCTTAAAAAGGAAAGACTTGACATCAACAAAAGTGTTGTAACAAATGGAACCTAATAGGTGTGGGGTGCAGGACGATCACATCGCACGTATTGGTGTTGACCAAAGAGATAAACAAAACCAACACAGATGTTCTAAGCCAACAAACTCAGAACAAAATGTAGAATGAGTGAAGAAGGCTTTTGCTAGGGAGTAGCAAGTGAATCTTTGATTGAAGTTGTGAAATTTTAATGATGATCTTGGTTCATATAAAGGGGCGTTTTATGAATTTAGATCGACAACCATCAGGGTTCCATGTTGGGAACTTGATAGTCGTGATAAGAACAATTTGTTTTCAATTTGAATTTAGATTTTGATTTTTATTAGAATTTTGAATTAGAAATGTGATTTTGCAGAATTTTAACTATAGAAAAGTGAGAAGACCAAGTTGATATGGAATGCACAGGGACTCATATCCAACTCAAGGTCTGATGAGCAAAAGAAGTGCTACGTTGGGAAGGAAAGCACAGAGACTCACATCCAATCCAAGAGGTGACAAAAGTGTAGAAAGTGCACAATTAGGATGGAAAGCATAAGGACTCACATCCAACTTAAGAGGTGACAAGTGGTGATGAGATGATAGTAGGGTGTCTTTCTCAATTTATAGGGGTCTCACACCAATCTTGAATTGCTGCGATGAGAATAGGATGCCTTAATCCATTTATGAGAGTCTCACACCTTCCTCAAAGTGCCGAGAATGTCACATTAGGAAGGAAAGCACAATGACTCACATCGAACTCATGAGGTGATAGAAGGAAATTAGAATTTAGGTACTGACCCAAAGATGGGAATTAGAATTTAGGTACCAACCCCAGAATGAGACTCGAAATTTAGTAACGCCGATTTCTAGATTTTGATTTTGCTACATTGGGAAGGAAAACTTAGGGACACACATCCAACCCAAGAGGTAGTGGAGGGAATCATAATTTAGGTACTGACCCCGAGATTAGAATTAGAATTTAGGTACCAGCCTGTAATGAGAATCAGAAATTAGGTACCGACCTCGAGATATTGATTTTTCTACATTGGAAAAAAAAGCACATGGACTCACATCTAGCCCAACTGGTAGCAATCAGAATTAGAATTTAGGTATCGATTCTGAGATGGGAACTGGGATTTAGGTACCAACCCAAGAATGAGAATTAAAATATTGGTACCAACCCCAAAATTTGGGAAAAAAAACTCAGGCACTCACATTCAAACAAAGAGGTAAAGAAGGGAATCATAATTTATGTACTGACCACAAGATTGAAATTAGAATTTAGGTACAAACCCCATAATACAAACCCGGAATGAGAATCAGAATTTTGGTACCAACCTCAAGAATTTTATTTTGCTATATTAAGAAAGAAAGCTCAGAGGCTCACATCTAACCCAAGTGGTAACAAAATGGAATCAGAATTTAGGTATTAATCTCAGGATGAGAATCTTGAAAGAGAATCAAAATTTAGGTACTGAACTTGAGAATATGAATTTGCAACATTGGGATGGAATGCTCAGGGATTCACATCCAACACAAGAGGTAGTGGAGTCAGAATTTAGGTATTGATCCCAAGATGAATCAAAATTTAGGTTTCGACCCCAGAATGAGAACTGGAAATAAGGTACCAACTTTGAGAAATTGATTTTTCTACAATAGGAAGGAAAGCACAGGGACTCACATCCAACCCAAGAGGTAGCGGAGGGGAATCAGAATTTTGTTACGGATACCATGATGGGAATTAGGATTTAGGTACCGAACCTGAAGATTTGTGAGTTTTAAAAACTTGGCAGAAAGAAATGTGAATAGTATTGGACATTTCGTGCAGAGTTTAGCAAACTTTTGAGAGTTGAAGTTGTGGAAATTTGTGCAAATGGTTGAATTTTTGTTGCAAAGATTGTGGAGTTTTGAGCAAACTTGTTTATTATTTCCAACATTTTCTCTTATTATTAAGATATTTTCCAAATTTGATGTTTTTTCATTCTCTTTTAACTTTAAATTTTAATTTCATTTATCGTCAAACTTTCTTTGTATCATTCTTTGTTCATTATAGTTTGGGACTAACATATTGTCCTGTAGCTTTTTATCGATTGCATAAACATGGTTGTTCAACAACTCATGAAAAATCAATAAGAAATGATCTCTGTTAATTCTTTTCTAAAATGGAATATAACGGATCATATGCTGACACTACCCAAAGAAACATCATGAGTACATCCAAATAGAAACTGTAATCTCCTATGTCATATCCTCGCTGCTCTAGAGGTACATCTATCTATCCCCTAAGGCCGTCTTGTGATCAAGCTAACCTTCTAAGCCACACTCCAGGGAAAAAATCTCCTTACTTATACTTAGAGGTACAACTATCTCACAACTTGAGTGGACGTAGTCCTTCTAAGTCTGGGTCGGGCAGATATCCATGTGGTACCTTATTATCACCCATCCATTGTAATGTAACTGAAATTATTCTTCGTGGAACACCATGGATGGAGTGCTTTGCTAGATCTACTCCATTTCCTTTCAAAATTAGTACTGATCATACTTGTAGAGCAATCTCGGCAAGTCCTCAAAATTCCCTTGGGTTGACATTTTGTATTTCTTTTTAGAGTAAAATATTGCTCTTTGATGCAGGTTTTTGTTATGCATTATAATAGTTTTTCAACACCACAACACACACGACACTATACTAAAAAATATGCAAATTAACCTTAATAAAATTTACATCAGTATAATAAGTTTTTTTCCTTTAAAATATCTAAAGCTGCCACTCCCAGTGAATTAAGGTGTACTTTTAATTTCAAATCATCATTAGGTTGCAAATGAAAGTATACATATTCTCAAGTAAAAAAGGGCTCTAATGGTGTCCCAAGTAACGATCACACAAGGAGGTGAAACTTTGTTTGGAAAATCAAGCAAAAACACAATATTTAAACTATAAAAAACTTAAACAAGAAAACAAGTCCAAATTTGCTTAATACCACTGATGAAACTACGTTTACTACACTAATCTCTAAACTTCAAAGCTAAATTTACTAAAAAATAAACTAGGTTTTATGACGAAACGTTCAAATTTAAGAAAGCATCCTTTCCCTTTGAGATTATAGTTACTAAATCATCAAAATGAAGAAAATTATTATGTGTTGAATAGGACAATTATATTCTTTATCCTTTTTACAAGCGATAAAAAACATTAGCTAATCCAGTGTTTAGTCCCTAAATATGTGGTTAGGCTGGTAAGATACTGACTCTCACTCCAGAGTTCCCACATTCCCTTGGCCTGAGGGCTAACATCTCATTTTAGTTTCCAAACACCCCAATCAATGAATATTTCCTAATTTATTTGCACTTAACCACATGGACCACAATCTCATTCATGAAATCAAATATGATTCTTACTTTGTTGTAGAGGGCACAACCCTCTCGAATCATATGTTTCATAATAAATTTTGACAATTCAATTGGCTAGATAAAAAAACTAAATAAAGTCTTAAGTTTGAATCATCACAAACATGAAATTAAAATATTGCTCAACAATCTTGATTCTTCACATGACTATTTCTCTTTGTAGGGAGAAGGATAAATAAATCTACTTAGAAATCATGAGTAAGATACAACAAAACTTAGATTTTTTATATAAAAACACGTTTACAAAATAAGAAAGAAAAATAAAACAACTTAACTAGATCTCTTCCTAAGAAAATCCTTTGAATCTATTTCTCTATTTACAATAACACTCAAATCTTTATTAAAAATGTAAGGAAGAAGAATCTCTCACTTTTTCTCTCCTGTTTCAACTCTTAGAGACACTTAAAATACTCTCCCACAACTTGGAACTCACGCCCCACTCACTAACATTCAACACACACCCTCTAAGACACACGCCACTCACTCATTCTCACATAAAAACACAATTTTATAATGTAGGTATGAATTTTCCAAAAGTCTCCATATGCACTCTTCAAAATCCATTCAAATTCAATGCATTTGTCAAAATAACTGTCTTTTGTGCCAAGGCGTCATCTTCTATGTATTCTGGCACTTATGCGATAATTTAATTTTTGGAAAACTGCACTTTTGTCTCCAAATTTCATAATTTTTACTTCCTTTAAGCTCCAAATACCTAGACTTAGTTTACCTACAAGAAAACATGAAAATATCTTTCTTTAAAGTGCAATATCACCAATTATAAGCTTTAAATACTTATAAAAAAATGAATATTTTTTGGTGTATCAAAATCCCCCAAACTTAACTGTTGCTTGTCCTCAAGTAACTCTTTAACTACATAAAAAAATATGACTTAAGGTAGTGAGCATCACTTAAAAACTTCTAAAGTTTTTATTTTATAAAGATAATAGTATGACTTTAGAAAAAATTTTAATAACATAAGTTAAAACCAAAAATATAAAAATCTAGGGGTAAGAGGCCAAGATGAGTATCTTGGTAGAGTTGGAGTGCCAACCACCATCAATAAACCATGAACCAATGGAAACCCATTTTGGGTCCGCTACATAGTGGTCTTGGCCAAACCATAGCCCTAGGGCTGGTAGGTTTAGGGGACCATCTATCCGAGTATCCCAAAAAGGTCAAGCGATCTAGGCTAGAAATTTGAGTTTTAGGGTTGTGAGTCATTGTGGGTGCAGATAAGTGTAGTGAGTGCCTTAGCTCCAGACCAACACCCAGGGTTAACCCAATAGTGACCCCACCTACTAAGTATTTAGAGGTTGAGACTAACATGTGGAACTTCAAGTTGAGTAGAGAAGAGTTTGGAATTTCTAGTGGTGAGGGTGCCTTTTCTAGTTTTCTAAGAATAGTCAATAGGAAAGTCCTATCGCTAGACCTTAGGCTACTAAATAGGAAAACTAAATCTCAACCAAAAGTGAGGTCAGCAGGTTCGCAATGTTATTTCCCTATTACAGATTTGTAACCTTAGAATTATTATTACTCAAACTAAAATTTAGATGATTCTTCCAACCAGTAATATTATATTTAGCATAAGGGTTAATCGAATGATTATTCATTTCATTTAAGGTCTTATAAAAATATTGAGATTCTATCATTTATCCCAATGAATTTTGTTGACCTTACTTTTGATTGAGGTTTAGTTTTTCCCTTTTAGTAGCCTAAGGTCTAGCCATAGGATTTTCCTATTGACTATTCTTAGAAAACTAGACATGGAACCCTCACCATTTGAAATCCTACCCTCTTCTTTACTCAACTTAAAGTTCCACATATTGGTCCTAACCTCTAGCATTTAGTAGGTGGGATCACTATGGAGGAAACTCAAGATGAGTCACCCTTAGGACTGTTGAACCTTAAGATTAACCCTGGGTGTTTGGCTAGGGCTAATTCACTCACAACACTCATCTACACCCACATTCACTCACAACCCTAAACTCAAATTTCTAGCCTAGATCCCTTGATCTTTTGGGATACTCATGTAGATAGTCCCTTAAACCTATTAGCCTAGGGCTATGATTTGGCTAAGACCACTATGTAGAGGACTCAAAATGGGATTTCCATTGGTCCATGACTTGTTGGTGATGGTTGGTACCTCAACTCTACCAAAATACCCATCTTGGCCTTTTACCCCTAAAACACCCTCAAATTACCAAAATATCCCTCCATAGCTCAAAATCCAAAAAATTTCGAAAATTCCCAGAAACTCCCAATAAATACCAAATATTCCTAATTTCATTTCACTCAACTACCACATGACCCAATTTAGCCAATTTGACCATCTTTAACCAAAATCCTCAAACTGCCCTTTAAAGATCCAAATTTCCCCAAATTCAACTCAAATGTCCATCAATTTGATCTCAATTGACCCCAAATCAAATCATAAACTCAAATTAAGTTTTTATATGATAAAACTAAACCAAATCCAAGCTCAATTGGTCCATGATTTGAGCCCAATTTTGAGTTAGATTAAAGCCCCAATTTTGAACATATGACCTAATCTCACCAAATTGAACCCATAGCCTAGTCAATTGGCCCCAATTGATGTTGCAAAATCTTGATAACATTCCTATACATCAAAATAAACCATCAATTGACCTTGTTGAAGCCTCATATCCATTTGATTTTGGCATAAATCCAAAATTCCCAAACTTAGCCCAAATTGGCTAAGTCCTCAAATTTCACCCAATTGATTGCCTTAAGCTCCAAATTGGCATCCAATTCATGTTGAAAACTCTTCATGAGGTCCATATTGACTATTTATAACAATCAATTTGGACTTAGCCCAAGGCTAACCCAAGCTACACCCAAACCTAGCCCAACATAACCAAAATGATTAAGGTTAAAAAATCCTTCAAATTGACCCTTCAATTGAACTCAAAACCATTTCCATTCTTCACAAAAGTTGTTCCTTATGATCATCTACACCAAATCCAATAGTTAATTGGGCCAATTGACGTGGATAATCTAGCCCAAACCCAAGTTTTGTTCATTTGCACCCACTTGGACCCATGCACTAAATGTGACCTAACCACCCTAAAGTCACCAAATTAACTCCACCACAACCATTAGTTGGACTTAGTGACCAGTTCAAACACCATGAAACCACCTAAATCAAGCCATGGACCAAAGGTTCCATAAATTAAGGGATATTATTTCCAAAAATGCACATGCATAAGATATCTTTGCCAAATCAAAGCACATTTGCATTAAATTGTTGTGATGGATTCCTCCCCCTGGCCGGCCGGCCAGCCTAGTAGTTGGAAAAGCCCAAAACTGAGAGCCACTCCCATGGCACCTCACCCAAATCAAACCTAGAGGCCAGCTCATCCAAATCAAATTGATGAGCTTCTCTGCCCTCCACTTAAGCACCACAATGCTCCCAAACGTATGCCCTGAGAGCTTCCCATGGCCATTTTTATAAAAACTCACCTCCCACAACCATGGGGGGTGTGCTCAAAATTTCTTAGAGAGGCCTCTCCAAACCTCACACAGAGCTTCCCTAAGATCCCCTTAGTGCATTCCAATCATTTTCCCTCACTAATTCCCATTGTCGGAGCTCAATTTTGAGCTTGAAACCTTGCCGGAAACCAGGACAGAACCCAATTCACCTCCACACTCTACCAAACTGCAATTTCTTGTGCCCACACCTTCACATCAACAAGAGAAGACAAAGCCCATCAAATTACCCTCTGAAATAGCCTCCACCGTAGCTCTAGACCAACACCTGAAATCGTGCTTAATTGAATTCATACATAGGCCTTACACCAAGACCAGTGACTCAATCCCTAGCCTTTAATTTTCTATTTTACAAATTAAACTAGATTGTGTCATGTTGTGCATGCTCTTTAATTTTACTTATATTAATTATATCTTTCTGCTTTCAAACTATTTTATTAAATCTTAAAATTTTCTAAAATTAAATAAAGACTTGCCTGGTCCACAGATCAACCTCTGTTAATTTTTAGTGCTTGCACTAAGATTACGAGGTATTAGCCAAATAGATAACCTTATATCATTCTTTTTTTGAAGCTTCTGAAATGGAATTCCCAACGATCACTTTTTCCTGCAACCTGCCGAGGAGCTGCAGTGCCTGCAATGTTGCCCCCATCATCAAGTTTGGAGCAGGATTTGAAGATCTTGATGTCATTCTCGGGAAAGTCATGTTTGTCATAACGAAAGTCACCGCTTCAGAGGATCAAGAACCGTCTATTTAATTTAACCTGAGATTTCCTCAAAATTTCACTTCTTACAAAAAGGTCAAGACTACTACCGCTACAGCATCTCCAGGCCAGCTGTTCACATTTCTGTTAAGGGAATGGAAGTTATGATAGTCAAAGACCTAGTTGAAGAATTGGTTGTTCTACCTTTAGTTTTTGAAATTGAATCAAGTTCAAGGACCGCACCGTTAACCCAAACCCAAAAGACAAACTGCAACAGGAAGGTTCGGATGGCTACTAAAGCCCAAATTTTAAAGGAAGTCTGATCTGCCAGACGCTCCCAGAAATCAATTAAAGCTTTACCTGCTCACATCCCCATATGGTTCCACCTGGGGAGCAGAGTTGATACGACCATTGTTGTCATCGATTCTACTACCTCTAGACCCGCAGGACATCAACCAGTTAAGGCACGTCTGTGTTTGAGAATTCTACCAACTACTAGTCACAAGGATATTCTTAAAATTTTGAAGGATAAGAGAAAGAGGTTACCCAATACCGTCTCTAGTCCACACCATGGGGAGCATACTTCTTTTTGATATGTTGATGTTCCTATCGAGACACTCTGTCTCAAGACATCATCACAAAGAAAAATGTATGGGTACCCAAGGTCGCCGTACCGATACGGTCCAGTAAGCCCACAGGGAAGGATCATGGAATGAAGCAAGGGTCTGAAGTGGATGACATTTTCCCAGCAATTGCTAGCAAGATGGAGAAACAAGTAGAAGATATCCAACCAAGTTCTATAGATCTCAAGATGCTATGAGAATTGATAATTGAATGAAAGGTTGAAAAGCTCAGGGTTGAGATTTTCAGACCAACATCCAGGGTTAACCCTTAGGAATGAATATGATTCTGGCTACGTTTTAACTATTTATAGTGATAGCGTAATCGATTATGACCAATATAACTTCTATCTTGATTCCCAAAACAATCCTCAAATTGTAATTGAGGAACTCGCTAACAAGACTGAAGGAGACATCGACAATACCGCTTACGACAGCACCGGGAATGTGGAAACAATCCTTGAGCGCTATGATGCACCATTCTCCATCAACTTAGATCTTTCCGACAAAAAAAAAACACCAGAAGATTCGAGAATGATATCTCAGGAAGAAGATATTATAGAGGTGAACTTCTGGAGCGGGAGAGTATTACGCCCTAGAACAGCTCTGACAGGTAAAGGAAAGCATATAATAACTCGATAAGAGCTACCTCCACCTCTGCCAGTGAAAGAAAAACATAATTAAGAGAAAATTAAAGGATCATACAAAGTGGATTATGATCTGGCTTTTTTTACGATAGATTGTGTAAATTTTAGTTAAATATAATCAATTAATATTCAGATTCTACGCAAGAATACATATCGTTATTAAGTAATAATAGACTTTCTATTCAAGTCCCAAATATCGATCCTACGGGGAAGTTTTAATTTGGAAATGAAAACTTTGCTAGAAAATTCACAAAAAGTCAATTGAAATTACTGTCACTAATTTCAATCTCCTAGTCATTTAAGTAACTCGCTAACCAAACATCCTTCTTTGGTAGATAGTCTTTTGAAGACTGCACTAATTTGGGTGATAGGAGTGAATTTCTTTCATTCCTTACCATGTCCATGAAGTGATGGTAATGCAGCGGCGATTCTTTGGATACTCTCATATCCATCGGTATTCATCAGAGGATGCAATCTACTCCCTCATAGGAGTGGGTAAATTTTCGGTAACACTTCTTCAAGT
>NEWO01000728.1:13221-43324 GCA_003013225.1 Phalaenopsis aphrodite
AGGCCAAAGGCATGGAGGAGGCTATAAGTAGGAGCTCCTCCCCTCATTTGTAATTACCCAAGCATTGAATCAAAGCATTCTAGTATTCAATTGCTAATTATTCCTTTCTCTCTATTCTTCTTCTTAAGAGTGCTTGGGGCGCTTAAGTCCAGTGTTGTGAGTGATTAGGCTGATTTAGTGCTAAGAGAGAGCGCTAAAGCCGCACGGGTGACTTGACGAAAGTTAGTCCGTGACACTGTGCTTTGATGGCCCTCCGAACTTTTCTGTTTCGGTTCCTCTTTTGAGTTTGGGTTAGCGGTACAGTCCTCGAACTTAACCCGATTTCAAACACGGGTGGTGGACAGTTAAACCCTTAGTCTGATCCTCAATAATCATTACTTCTTTCCCCTTAGCAGTAGCGGGGCTAGCGGGTTTGGAGGGTGCCATGACGGTAGTAGTTTTAGACTTCTTGCAGGCAGGGAAGTCTTGTAGGCAGTTCAGGCTGAATTCTGCAAACTTTTCATGTATTTCTGATGTGACGACCTTCATTACCACAAATGGGGCTTACCCGAGAATGACCTCGAGATCTTCAAATCCAACGCTGAATTTGATGGTAGGAGCAAAGTTGCAAGCTTCATGGCTCATTGACAGGTTGCAGAAAAATGTCATCGTTGGATAGGCCATTGCAGCAGGCTTAAAAACAAAAAGTTTCAGGGTTAGCTATATGGCAAAAAACCTCGTAATTGTTTAGTGCAAGCACTGAAAGTAGAGGTTGATCTGTAGATCGGGCAGGTCTTAATTTGTAAGTGTTTTAAAATTTTGTTTAAGAAACATCAAGGGGTGTAAAAATTAATTAATATAAGAAAATTTCAAAGTGCGCACAGAACAACACGATTTAGTTTAATTTGCAAAGTAGCAAATCAAATTTGGAAGGGAGATGTAAAGTATTTTAGGACCCAGTGTGGGACCCATTTGGTGGCAGATAATGCCCAGGTGGAACTAGCCCACCGACATACCTATTGGGGGTCCGACCCCACATGAAAATTTTGTTTAACCAAACGAATGTCATACTTTCTTTAGTTTGTTTGATCGAGCCTCATCCTCAAGTCTTGTGTTTATCCTTCGGGATATATACATGATTTGAGGTACAATGCTCTTTCATTTTAAAATATGAAAAATATGAGCTCAGTTTGATTTCATACTTCAACGTCCTTCCGAAGCGGGCGACGAGATTTCGATTCCGGTGATCGACAGCTTCTTACAGGCAACTCCCCTCCAACCCCGAAATAGCGCCGACAGTTGGCCATGTCAATTGACCCAATTAATTGATCAATATTGTGTAGATGATTGTTATGAAGATTTTTGGTGAAGGGTTTAAGTGATTTTGAGTTCAATTGGTAGGTCAATTTGAGGGATTTTTTTAAATTTGGTCAATTTGGGCATGTTGGGCTAGACATGGGTCTATGTTGAGCTAGCTTTGTGCTAAGTCCAAATTGAATTTATCAAATGATCAAGGGAGATGTTGTGAAGATTTTTCATGAAGGGATGGAGTGGAAATTTTGGGGCTAAGGCCATCAATTTGGTGAGATTTTGAGACATGGTCAATTTGGGGCGTTTGGACTTTGATTGAAATCAAATGAAACTTAGGTCTCAACAAGGCCAATTTAAGGTCAATTTTTATTAATGGGATTGTTATGAAGGTTTCTTAACACAAATTCTGGCCAATTGAGTGGGCTATGGGTTCAATTTGGTGGAACAAAGCCAAAGGGCCAAAATTTATTTTTTGGTTTAGCTCAAAATTAGGTTTAAATCATCAACCATTTGAGCTAGAATTTGGTATAAATTGTTCAAATGAAGAGTGAATTTCTGTTTAGAATTAAAATTGGGGTAAATTGAGACTAATTGGATGGACATATGGGGTAATTTAGGAAAAATATGTGCCTCTAAAGGGGCAATTTGGGGGTTGTGACCAAAGATGGCCAAATTGGACAAATTGGGTCATATGATAATAGATAAAAATGAAATTGGGAACATTTGGAAGGTTTTGGGAATTTTTGAGATTTTTTAGAATTTTTGGAATTTTGGATTAAGTAGGGGTATTTTGGTAATTTGGCCAATTTTGGTGATTTTTGGTAGTTTTGGGTGTTTTCATAGTGTTTGAAATGATTTTTGAGTCAAGTTGGGTATTTTCGGTAGATTTGGAAATTTTGACCAAATTTGGGGCCCCAAGGGTATCTAGGTTATTCGAGGAATTTANGTAATTTGGCCAACTTTGGTGTTTTTTGGTAGTTTTGGGTGTTTTCATAGTGTTTGAAATGATTTTTGAGTCAAGTTGGGTATTTTCGGTAGATTTGGAAATTTTGGCCAAATTTGGGGCCCCAAGGGTATCTAGGTTATTCAAGGGCAAAAGGCTAGGTTGGGTGTCTCGGTAGAGTTGGAGTACCAACCACCATTAATAAGTCATTGACCAATGAAAAAACATTTTGGGTCTTCTATGTAGTGGTCTTAGCCAAACCCTAGCCTAGGGCTAATGGGTTTAGGGGACCACCTACATGAGTCTGCCAAAAGTATAAAGGGACCAGAGCCTAGAAATTCTGGGTTTATGGTAGTGAGTGATTGTAAGTGTAAATGATTGCAAGTGAGTGCCTTAGTCCTAGAACAACATCCAGGGTCAACCCTAAGGTCCAATAGTTCTAAGGGTAACTCATCTTGAGTTCCCCCATAGTGACCCCACCTTTTAAGTGCTAAAGGTTAAGACCAATATGTGGAACTTTAAGTTGAGTAAAGGAGAGTGTAGAATTTCTAATGGCAAGGGTTCCATGTCTAGTTTTCTAAGAATAGTCAATAGGAAAGTCCTATGGCTAGACCTTAGGCTAAAAAAGAAGAAAAACTAAACCTCAACCAAAACTGAGGTCAACAAAGATTTTAGTCTGTCACCCTAAAGGTTCTCCAATTCTACACCCAACAAAGAATATTTTCCTATTTATTTGCACTTAATTCCATAAATAATGTTCTCCTTCATGGAATCAAATGTGATCCTTTGTTGTAGAACACATACTTCATTTCTCAGATCATATGTTTCACAACACATTTTAACAATTCAATTGACTAAATTGAAAAGTAAATTAAGTTTGGAGCTGAAAAATTATCACAGTTTATTTTACAATTTAATATTGGCACTTTCATATTATCTCTTCATTTCACCATATCTCAGAGTAGGGAAAACGATAGAGGGAACTATTGAGACTTTATGAGAAAGAAATGACACAACACAAATTTCATATATAAAAGAAAGTTCATACAACACTAATAAACAAACAATACTTTTTTGAAAACTCTTTCTCAAAGAAAATCCTTTGTAGCCTTTCCTTAGAAAAGCAGGAAGAAGATATCTCTCACTTTTCTTATTATCCAACACTCTTATAGAAATTTTCACACTAAATCTCACCACAAAACTCTAAACTATGAAAACAAAATCATTAATTGACTCCAATATGGAAGTGGGATGGAATGATGTGGTTCGAAAAATGAAAGTAGGGGAGTGAAAAACGCAGACGAGCCCTTTTTATGATGAAATTCGGCCCCAAATAGAGCCCAAGGTCGGTTCTCCAGGAGGTGCCTCCAAAAACTCTTCAAAAAGTCATCCAAATACATCAACTTTTCTAGAAACAGGGTTTGCACCGCTTTTGGCGTAGTCAGTGATGGTCTGGCGCCATTGACGCTGAGTAAAAAATCTCCACGTTAATTTGTTTTGCACCATCGGTGCTGCCCTCGACGCTGAGCATTTCTTCAAAAAATATCATTTTGACTCAAAATTTCATCCTTCTTGCTGTCATTTTGCTTTAAGACCTAAAAATCAACAACCTGCAAGAAAACATCAAAATTCCTTCCATTAAAGTGCAATATCATCAAAAATAGGTATAAAATATGGCTCTAAAAATGCATATATTTTTGGTGTATCAAAATCTCCCAAACTTACATGTTACTTGTCCTCAAATAACTCCTTTAGTACATAAAAAATATGACTTATGATAAAAACCTTAACTTTTAGACTTCCATATTTTAGTTTTCCAAATATAGTAGTATAACTTAAGAAAAATTCAAAACAACTCTAGTTAATACAAAAGATGTAAAGCTATTTAAAAATTAAGCCTAAGGTTTCTAATCCTCTATTTCTTTTAAGAAAAAGTGCAATTTGTTATATTAAAGTCATTTAGCAAATTCATATGAAAAAGAACTTCATAAAATTTTTTTAATAATTAAGTTAACATTCAAATAAAAAGTTTAGAAATTGTGTTCAAGTCTTTTTCCTTAAGTTAATTCAAGTGAAACAAATTTTTAATTAGGCATCTCCTCAAGCTTCTCCCCACATCTATATTTTCTTTTCTTTTCAGGGTCAATTTTAATCCTCTTTTTCTTTTCTTTCTTTCTTTTCTTCTTTTTATGTATGTGAGGATTACTATATCTGGATAGCCTTTAATGATTTTGAACTTCATTATCTTCTTCTTAAAGTTAAAAATTTTTTACATTTCTTCACTTAACAAATTTATATTAACTTAAAGATTTCATAAAGTTTAATTCTTTTCTTTTTACATGAATCTTTTAAGATTTTAATTCTTCAAAAATACAAATTTCCTTTACTAAAAAAAAAAAAAAACATAGTCTTATTCTCTTTTATCAAATATCTTAGCCCCTAGAATTAACATTTATTATTGAAAATTTTTACTTAAATTTACTATATATTTAGAAACATAAATATAGTTATCCAAAGTTAACCTCTAAAACCAAAGGTCATATTAAATTTAAAATTTTAAAAATATAACTAAGTGAGGACAAATAAAATTAAGTTCTTTCTCTCTTTCTAAAAATGATTTTTCTTCTTCTCCCCCCCAAACTTAAATTTTTAAAAAATGTTTTCATGAAGAGCTTTAAAAATGAAGGGTAAAAGAAAGCATTAAATACATGAAAAAAAATTATATATGTTGGAGATTTTGATTTTTTAACATAAATTTTAAAAATACTGCAGGTGCTAAAATGAAAACTACAAGGCTAACCACATTAAATTGCACATAATACATATAAAAGTTGCTGAGAAAGAGCTAATCACAAAACATAACAAAGTGCTGAAAATAACAATAGGACTAAACTAAATTCTAAAAATGAAAACAGTTTTTTACATTACAGTTTCACATAACATAACAAACAAAGTCTAAACAACATCACAACACAAACAATACAATCACACAATACAAACACAAAAAAAAAAAGCAAAATAGATCACCAGTCATCATCTTCCTCATCATCGACATTTAACTTCTGCTGCTGATATGGAGTATAAGTAGGGTGAATAGGAAACTGAACTGTATGGTCACCCCTCAGGTATCTCACCAAAGCATCATCATAAGCAGCATCATACTCAAGTTTTTGGTGAATCAGATCATCCGTGTGAGCATTTCTGGCCTCTATATTTTGCATCCTATGATCCATCCTCAAAATATCTCCCTATTGTATCATCATCTGATCCAACAACTCCCTGTTGCTGTGGTCACTTGAAGTAGGCTCACTAGGCGTTCTAGAAGTAGAAGGAATATCCATGGCCTGTCTTCTATATCTCCAATCAACATGGGACTCGTAAGTTTTGATGTTGGCAGGCCCAATGGGTCTCTAAGGCTCAATCTTCTCCTCATTAGATCTGAAATCAACTCTTGCCTACTCACAAAGTGTGTAAATAAGAGCAGGGTGTGCAAATCCACAAGCGGTCTCTCCCAGAGCAATAGATTTAATGTTCATATAAATGATAGAGCTCACATTTATGTCCATAGCTTGCTGAATACAGTAGTTCAGGGCTCTATCTTTGGTCACCTCACTATGTTGGTTCATCGAAATCATTCTTCCAGAAATAAAATAGTGTCATGTTTTAGATACTACATTTAAATTAGTACGGGGAAAGTTAACTTTAACTCCATTTTTAATTTTCCAAGCCCATTTCTCACTAGTCAGAAAAGAAATAACTTCATCTAAAGCCTGATCTGTACAAAAAAAGAATGATACTGACATCTATACACATCTTCTACAAAATAAAACTCATTTATTTTCTTTGGAGTAAATTTTACCCTTTTTCCATGAACAAATATGTAATCATCAGAAGCTTCAGGAAGTTTGGCATAAAATTCCATTACAATCCCAACTATCGCATCGGCAGTAAAATAAAAAAAAATTTCCCACTGTCGAGCAATAATCAAACGTTCAACTTCTCCTCCAAGATTTTTAAAACCTCGGTCCTGAATTACTTTATTATTTCACAAATTCTATGAAATAAAGCACTGACTCTAAAGCTAACAAATCTCTGGTCATCATATTCTACTTTCCTTTTGCTCGATCAAAGTGCCATAGGAAATCTAGAAAATTTTGAAAAATTTGAATAAATTCTAAAATTCCAAAAATCAAAATGTAAAACATTTTAAACTTCAAATCACTATATAAGAGTTCATCACCAAAGGATTTTCTCAAAAATTTCTCAAAAAAATTTTCATATTTTCGGATCCATGCAATGTGAGATAAATACTTGGTGAAAATAAAAATTTGTGGTTTAAAGTGTAGCTCTTACCTAGAGAAGATGAAATCCAAAGTCTTTTAGCCTCTAAATTGTCTCAAATCCTACCACAATCAAGTTTTGGCTGCCCAAACTAAAGGTTGAAGATGACTTAAGTGTAAAAATGGTGGCCACAGTAAAAATTGTGAATTTTTAGGGGTTAAAATCTACTGTTGGGTCGAGGGCGCCGTTGACACCGATTCCAATGCCGTCGGCACTGAAGGCCCGAAATTTTCATAATTTGATTTTTTTTAATTTTCAATTTCTATCGACTTACTCCAAAATTTTTAGTATTTTAAACACAAATTTTACCTAACAATAATTCACAAAACAAAACATTTCACAACACGAATTTTCATAAACAACAACAAACTAATTTTTATATATGAAAGTACACTTTTTACAAACACAATTTTTAATTACACAATCAAACATTAAACAAAATAATTATAAATCAGCGTCGAAATCAAACCACAACACTAAACGCTATCACAAAACTATACACACAATCAAAGTTCAGAATTTTAAAACAAAATGCAAACCAAACCAAATTAAACCCACAATTACACTATATATATATAATGTTCTAAAATAGATAGAGAATTTAAAGTCTTCAATTATTACGCCTCTTCTTCAGTGCTTTCTCCTCCTCTGATATCTCCCAAAGATTGGTAATGAACATATAAGTTGTAAAAGGATTGGTACTGAAATTGATATGTTGAATTTTCTTCGATCCATCCTTTTTCTTTATACATCCAACCTAATCTTGCTTCAAAAGTTCCAGTGTGATCAAAATTTTCTTTCATTCTCTAATCTAGTTGATCAAAAAGGTATTTAAGATCTTCTACTACATTCTTAATACTCTGAAGTTCCCTTTCAATTTTCTTCAATTTCTTTTCCAAAGCAAGCGAACTTCCAACTGTTGTGGTGTTATAGGAGTTGAATCATGTGAAGATTGATATATGATGGCTTCTAATACTTCATTTCAATTTCCACAATAATTCTCATCTATAGGATTTATGGGCTCCCAAGGTAATAAAGTCTTTTACCAACTTTCATATGGAAGTTGGGCTTGATCGCAAAATCAAATAGATGGTAGATGGATGCCCAAGTCCATAAATTGGTCCATTAGTAAGGATACCCATAATAGATTTAAATATAATAGACCCTATATCAATGGATTTTTCCATTTGAATGCCGTAATTGAAAATAACACATTCTTTGGTAACTCTACTAATTTTCATAGTAGGGAGTAATTTTACAGCAATAAAGAAATGTCATTGCTTCAAAATTGGATTAAGTAAGAGGTGGAGAAACTAACATACCCTTCATTTAGTATCTTCCACATATCACATTCATCCGTTAGAAGATTATACACATCTTGCATCAAATATCATGTAGGAATGAAATTTGTGTAATGACAGATTAGAATGTTGTCTATCATATACAATTTGTTAATCCTTGCAAGAGTAAATGGTACAGCCTTATCTCGTACCAAGACAACACCTTGAGTAATTCCATGTAAGTTTGCATAAAACTTTTTCACTACACGTAGGAAAACCGCATACTTAGTGTAACACAAAACTTCCTAACATCTTTGAATAATGATTTTATCAATCAGACCAATAAGATTGATCACTCCATGATTAACAAATTCTCTTTCCTTGATCAATCTCCTCTTCATAATAACTTTATCATATAATCGCTGCGTCTCGAAATTAATAAAATTTCTTTTATTGAAAACTCCATACCTCAAAGTATTTCTGGAATTGAAAGCCATGGAATCCGAAAATAGGAAGTTACTAGGCATCCAAGGATATTTCTAGGCCTTTCTAAACTCGTTCCGATGGTTATTATGAAGTGAAATCACGCCAAAACTCGTCAGAAGTCATCTAAAACCATCCAACGACACTCACCACTGTCGGCACTCCTGATTGGTGTTGTCGGCACTGATGTACGTTATTTAGGGCACCGTCGGCGCCCATTCTAGCGTCGTTGGCACCAATGGCCAAAATTGTGATTTTCATTTTTTATTCAATTCGATTCCAAATTTTCCTGCAATACCAATATTTGAATTAATTTATAATAAATGCAATTGTGTAGGATTATTATCTATTAATATATAAGACACTTAACAAACTAAATAGTAATACATAGCAATATATNGCCCATTCTAGCGTCGTTGGCACCAATGGCCAAAATTGTGATTTTCATTTTTTATTCAATTCGATTCCAAATTTTCCTGCAATACCAATATTTAACTTAATTTATAATAAATGCAATTGTGTAGGATTATTATCTACTAATAAATAAGACAATTATTAAACTAAATAGTAATACATAGCAATATATGTAGGGTTGCCTCCCTCAAAGTGCTTATTTGTTTAGTTGAGTTGACTTAACATTAAAACTTCTTTAAATTGAGGTATGTGCCCTTCATAATAATATTTCAAATGATGCCCATTAACTTTAAATATCTTCCAGTGTTAGGATATTTAATAACAACAGTTCCATAATGATAAAATTTAATCGCTTTAAATGGTCATAACCAGCTGGATTTTAGTTTTCATGGAAACAATCTCAATCTTGTATTATATAGTATAACTTCTTGTCAAGGTTTAAATTTCTTCTTAACAATCTTCCGATCATGTCATATTTTCATTTGGGGACATTCCTATCATTCCTTTTCTCGCCAGCATCCTTTAAATTAAAATTAAATTCATCAATAGCCCAAAATGCTTTATGTTCCAATTCTACTAGTAAATGACATGATTTTTCAAAAATCAATCTATATGGAGACATTCCTATAAGAGTTTTATAAGCAGTTATGTATGCCCATAATGCAGTATCTAATCTAGTAGACCAATCTAATTTATAAGGATTTACAACTTTTTCTAAATTCTGTTTAATTTCACGATTCGATATTTCTGCTAGACCATTAATTTGAGGATGATAAGCTGTAGAGATTCTATGCATTATATCATATTTCTTAATTAATATTTTTGATTCTCTTATTCTTGAAATGAGATCCTCCATCAGTAATGATTCCTCTTGGCATTCCATATCTTGTAAAAATATTTTTAATTAAAAATTTAGAATTACTCCGAGCGTCACATCTAGGCACAACAATAGCTTCAATCCACTTAGATATATAATCAGCATCAAGTAATAAATATAAATTTCCAAATTAAGGCATAAATGATCCCATAAAGTCTAATCCCACACATAAAAAATTTCAACTTCTAATATGTAATTTAGAGACATTTCATCTCTTTTGGAAATATTTCTTACTCGTTGACATCTATCACATATTTTAATATATTCATTAACATTAAAAATAATAGGAGAATAAAATCCAGCTTGCAAAATTTTATATGCGGTTCTATTTATTTCAAAATGTCCTCCAAATTCAGAATCATGACATCTTTCAATTATCTGTTGAGTTTCTTCAAAAGGCACACATCTTCTCATTGTGATTGATAATTGGGCTAAATTTGTTGCATGAATTGTTTAGTAACATACTGTCATGAGCGCATGTTATCTTCTATATCCACTCATGTGCTCATTGTTTGATTTTGAAGATTTGCACATTTTGTTCATCCCCTATATTGATTATCTTAAAAAAAAAGAAAAATTATAATCAGTAATATAAACAAACTTATATTTGATCTATATAAAACAAATTAATTTAAATATAACTCATATAGCTATAAGAATTGTCTCAGCATTTGTGCAATGAGGCTACTGCTTAAACATTGATATGATGGCTGCGAGAGTTTCAAAGTTTCATTGTGATTTTTGTCCATGAATGATAAGGCATTGATGTAGAATGTGAATTAGTCGATATATAATTTTCGCACTACTAAACACACCTCTAGAAACAACCTTTTGTGTGCGCTTAAGTAATCCACTGCTCTCAATTTCTGAAATTAAAATATATATCACATAATTTTCATGAAACTGTAGAACATGTAAACGAAAAAGGGGCAATTACATACATACCACCCAATTCCTATGTATTTACATATCTAACATATAAACGTTGTCATTTTTTTATATTTATACCAACTAAATATTTCATATCACATGGAATATAACATTATCATAACTAAAAAAAAATTGAAATATAACTTTTCATACATAGGTAAGGTGGCATATATGTAAAAAATAACGTTTAACTGTTAGATATGTAAATACATTGGAATTAAGAGGAATGTAAATCTTTCAAAAGAAAATTATTTTTTTATCGATTGACGGAAATCTTCACACAACAAATGACCAATCATCTAGTCCTACAATAACATATTAAAGATTTGCGTGTAAGTAAATATTAAAGTTTAGGTGTTAGATATTTACATATGTAAGAATTATGTGGAATGTATGTGAAACCCCACAAATAAACTCTGTCTATGAGGATTATGTACCTGCAGTGATATGAAGAAGTATCAACCGCTATATTATCCAGTTGGATCTCGAAAAACTATTTTTTATTGTGTACATAGAACAAGTTGGTTAGCATATGAATATTCTCTTAAATGGAGCTAATTATAATTTACGGCCATAGAAAGTCCTAAAGAAAATCCTAATATTTTACGGGTTAGATATTTGCACTAGGATTCATTCCTGATTGAATGGATTTTGTAAACGTGACTTGCAAACAAAATATCGTGTCACTTTTTCCATCAGAAAGAGAATCAAAATACAAGTCATCTTTTAAAACATAAAGCATTTTTTTCAAACATTATAGGTATGTGGCTGCAAGGGAAGATGGGATTATTGATGCGGTGCTCGCATAAAATAGAAATAATATATTGAAAATGTATATAACTTCAATGGAAAAGAAAAATATTTTTAAATATTCAAGAACTAGAATGTAATTTTTGAACACAGGTATTAATTAATAAAACTGTTCTAACTTTTAGGCGAACTTCCAATCGTTAAACTCGATAAGAACTCCACGGATTTAAAATGAGGATAAGGCTATTGAGACTTCTTAAAGCGGGCCTTAGAAAATAGTTTTCATGCCAGTTATAACATTAAAAAGTCGCAGGTAATGCTGTTTTATGCAATTTTTTTTTATTTTTGAATCTAGTTTTCTATTTGCTAAGGCAGCTGTTTGGATAGATTTTTATACAAGTTAAATGCCCATCTCGAGCAAGCATATCCTATTACAGCCAATTTGTCGATCAACCTAGTTGTATTATCTATCCATTATATATTTATTATGACATTCATAAAAAAAAAAAAAAACTCAACTACAATACAGCATGACACCTGCCAAATATTACTTCGGAAATCTCTAACTCTGTTCTGAAATATTTCCTTACCAATACAATCTTCCAAGTGGCTGTTTGGCAATTTTGGAAGAATTAACTCGACTGAATTTGACACTTTATAGATCTGAATTTTGTAAATTCTAGTTTTTAGATCCTGGACTGTTTAACAAAAAGGTTACATTTCATTAAATTATTTAAAATTGTCTGATAACTTCATTTAGTTTTAAATTTGTAACTTGAAATTAGTTACTTTTTTATCATTTAGTTATAGTAATTATAATTTAACAATTTATTAAGTAAATTAGGCCACATGTGTCGCTGCCAAACCTTTTGCTGATGGCTCTTATTTGATCTCATTCAAGATTTTTAAGTTCCACGCTATATTGCTAGTGGTTGTTTCATTTGTTGAAACTAAAATGGAATGTAAAAGATTTGTAGGGCATTCTGATTTTAGTATATTTCAAATACTTTAGAGTTGCTTGTTTCACAGTAAAATAAGTGATAGAGCTTTATAATTTTTCTTTGGATTGAAGTAAATTGAAAACAATGTATTTCAAAATATATTTTTTTGGTCAGTGGTGGCAAGGGTTGGCAAGAGGCTGGCAATAGCGGGAGGGCGATGACAGTGGATGACGGGTGACAAGATATGACCGGTCGAGGCAGATGGTGGGGAAATTTTTGTTCGCCAACTCCATAGTGTATTTCAAAAGACATTCTATCTAGATGATAGGGCACGACATTGCGAAGAACTATATGTTCTCAAGAAAGAAAAGTATTACTTTAGAGATTGGTATAACCACCTCGATGATGAAAGATTTCTTTCGGTCTACTAAACCAGCGTTTTTCCTTTACCTCAAAAGTGTAAATTAGGGTTTATATTACTTATGCGGTCTTGCTTCGTACGAGCGCAACATAGTTAATTATATTCTTAAGGTCATGAAACCAAAAGAAAACTCATGATTATTGCAATGAGTTAAATTATGAAAGGATTTAAAGAATTTGAGCTCAAAGGGGTAGAAAAAACTTTATTAGCTGACAAAAAAGCATGATATTCAAGGAATGATATTTTAAAGGGTATGAAAAGAAAAGTTGATATTATTTGAACTGACTGAATAAGGTTTAATGAATCAAGGATATTTGGAGTTTTTCCAGATTGAAATTATGTGTTTAAGATGAATCAATGACATTTAAAATGTTGGAATTGAATTGATCAAAACCACTATACTATAAGGTAAGGTGATGAGCTGGTTGTTGTGTGTTGCTTTTGTAAATTTCTTTCAATAATATAAAACACACACGACAGCACTTATAATAAATATGAAATTCAATCCCAACAAAAATAACTTTAGTAAAAATATTACTTTTCTTTTAAAATCTTTAAACTATCAAACCTGTAACAATAACGCAAGTATATGTATTGCTCACGTAATAAAGGGCTCTAATGGAGTCCTAAGTATCGTCTCACGGGGACTTGAAAATTCTTGTTGATATAAAGTAAAACACAAATTTCAAACTACATAACTTAAGTACTAAATTTAAATCTAAAGTAATTGAGTGTATGCTAATTAAAATGCACTCTAAAAGAACTAAGTTAGCTATATGGATTATGAGAAATTAAATTAATTTGTATATATATATATATATATATATATAATAGTATTGTGCCAAATAGGAGCAATTTTATTCTTTACCCTCTTTCAAGTGTATAAAAAACATTAAATAATCCAGAGTTTGATCCCTAATTCCACGGTTAGGTTGAGAGGATACCAGCTCTCACTTCTCCCTCGCCTGAGGTCTAAGAATCTTGCATTAGTTTCCAATCAACTAGACCAAATTGGGGATTTTAATCTGTCACCTTAAAATCTCCAATTCTGCGTCCAACAAAGTATATTTCCCTATTTATTTTCTCTCAACCCAATGGATTACATTCTCACATATGAAATTTAAAGTGACTCTCACCATGTTGTATAAATCATAGCCCTTTTGGATCATATATTTCTCAACACATTTTAAAATTTCAATTGGCCAAGTAGAAAAGTAAATGAATATTGAACTTTGAATCATTACAAATTATTGACATTTAAAATTGTACAAAACAAAATAAATTCTTCACAAAACCATATCTCAGAGTAGAGAGAAGGATAAATAAGACTACTTTGAATTCATGAGAAGGAAACAACAAAACACGAATTTCATATATAAAAACAAGTTTACAAAACAACAAAACAAAAGACACAACTTATCTCACACTCCTTCTCTACAAAATTCCTAAAAGTTTCCTTTAAGCACTTTCCTCTTTCCAAGCACTCTCAATTATCTCTTATAAATGTAATGAAGAAGAAAGCTCTCACTTTCTCTCTACTCTTACAACCCCGAGAAGAAAATCTCTAAGTCCCTCAATCTATCTCACGCCTCTTTCTTCTCTCTCACGCCACCACCAAAACTATCTCTCTCGCCTCTCTTACCAACCTAGAATCTCTCTCTTTTCAATTAGGCGATGCCTCCTCTCAAAAAGAATTCAAAAATTTCTCTTAAATTCTCTCTAAAAGTCACACCTTTTGAATTACAAAAGACATGTCCATTCATTAAAGAGACATATCCCTTCATTAAAGAGCATTCCAAAGTGCCTAGATGCATTGAAATACTCCGCTAGGCATTTGAAACATTTGAAGCCTTCAAAATAAGCTCAAAATTCATCCCAAACTGCCTTAATCCATCAAATATCATCTCCAACGCTTCTGGCGCCAATTCTGGTGCCTCAGGCACAAAGAGTTAAACCTATATTATTTTGGGTTTTGGCGATTCAGGCGACGATTTTGGCACTTCAGATGCCACTTCTTTGTAAAATGGCACCTTTGGCATCAGTTCATGCACTTCAAGCGCTAGCTTTCTGTAATTTGGTGCGTTATGCACCAGAATCACAATGTTCTCTATTTTGGCCCCAAATTTTCTCCTTTTTGCTACTTTTTCTCCAAATGCCTAAAATTGATATACCTACAACAGAAATATGAAAATACCCTTCTTTAAAGTGCAATATCATAAAAAATAAACATAAAATGTATACTTAAAATAAGTCATAATTTTTGTGTATCAAAATCCCCTGAACTTAAATGTTATTTGTCCTCAAGTGACTATTTTACTACATAAAAAAATGACTTAAGATAGAGATTAACTTATAAATTTTAAAGCTTTAGTTTAATAAATAAAATAGTAATTTTAAGAAAAAACTTTGAATAAATTAAATTAAAACTGTAAGTATAAGAATAATTAGTAATCAAATCTAAGGTTTGTGAATCTCCATTCATTTCAAGAAGAACTGTAATTTCTTATATCAATGACAGTTAGAATATCCATATGAAAACGAATTTCATGAAAAAATTACTATTAACAGTGCTAATCTTCAAATAGATGATTATAGAATGTAATAACATCTTTTCATCAAGTTGATTCAAGTGAAGCCAATTTTTAATCAGGCAACTCCTCGAGATTCTCCTTACATTCTTTTTTTTATATTTTGGATCATTTCAATCCTTTCTTTTTTTTCTTTTTCAAGTGAGGATTGCTATATCTGGATAGACTTTAACAATTTTTAACTTCATTATCATTTTTTTAAAGTTAAAACTTTTTACCTTTCCTCACTTTATAAATTCAAATTAGTTTTGATGATTTTCATAAAGTCTCATTCATGTCTTCTTGCATGAAACTCTAAGATTCTTTATACTTCAAAAATACAATTTCCTTTATTTTAAATAGAGAAACATAATCTTATTCATTCATTCCAAATATCTTTAACTTTAGAATTGACCTTCATTATTAAAAACTTTTACCCAAATGTATCATATTATTTATAAACATAAATATAGCCATTTAAAGTTAAATAATGATATCCAAGGACATGTTAAATTAATTTTAAAAATATAATTAATTGAGGACAAATAAAATTTAGTTTACTTTTTTTTCAAAGAAATTTTTCCTTCCCCTAAACTTAAATTTTTAAGTAATTAAAAATGTTTAGTACAAAAATTTTGTAGGTGAAAGAAAAGAGTAAATGTATAAAAATAAAACTAACTTGTAGAGTATTTCTGAATATGAAACTGGGCTCATGTATAATGCAGGTGCTAAGTTTAAAAATACATGCTTTAAAGCATTAAATGAAACATAATATATTTTAAAGAATTTGCTAAGAATTAAAAACATAAACAAAAACTGAAAAATAACTAAAATGCAGAAAAAATAAAAATCTACTATTTTTATTACAGTTAATTCCACAGTACAACATTACATGAAAGTTCCTATTACAACATTTTTTAAAAAAACAAATAATCAAACAAACAAAATAAAAAACAAACATAACAAACTCCTAAAATATCAGTCATCATCCTCTTCCTCGTCATCATCATGACCTTCTTCTTCTTTTTCCTCTTCTTCCTCTTTAACATGATCCAACACATAAGGAGTAAAACTAGGACAAGTTGGAAATTCCACATTATAATTACCCCTTTTATATCTAATCATGGCCTTTTGATATGCTATATCAATTTGATCTCTCCTCTACTGATATTCATCGTTATAGGTATTCCTTGTTTATAACCCTCCAATCCTATTTTGTAAATTTACAATATCTATTTTTAGGATCATAAGTTGTTCCATGAAGTTATCAAGTGAAGCAGAGTTGAAAGTAGATGGCCCTGCAGTAGATGTAGATCGTCTATCACTACCTCCACTACTGGAACCCGCAAATGATTCAAATATTTGGACTATGTGTTTCTTAATTGGTTTTTGTGGCTGTAGCTTTTCTTCATCTCTATTAAACTCTACTTTTGATTGTTCACATAAAATGAAAATCAAGGTAGGGTATCACAAACCACTAGTTGTAGAACTCTTGGCGAATCTCTGAGCATTATGTACTATAAGAGCACCAATATCTAATGCCTTCATTTGTTGAATACTGAAATTTAGCATAGCTCTTTCCCTGGTTACTTCATTTAGAAGATTCGTTGGAAGAAACTTTGCTGAGATAAAGTAAATACATACATTTGATTAAAAAGTCATCATGGAAGTGGAGAAATTAACTTTCTTATTATTTTTAATTTTTCATTCTCCCATTCCATTAGTTAGAAAGAAAATTACTTTGTCCAATGATGACTCGATCATCACGAATGTAGCATATTCACAATAGAATTCATTTCACAATTGATAAAATGCATTTGTCCTCCTTCTAGAAAATTAAACTTGCTTACCTCTCATGAAGATGTGATCATCTGTAGTAAATCACAAGTTTGCATAGAACTCTCAGATTATTTGAACAATAGCTAATGTAGTGAAGTAGAAGAATCTCTCCAAATTTTTAGCAACAATCAACCTCTCGATCTCGCCACCTGGATTAGCAATTGTTCGCTCCTGAATCAATTTCCTCAAGCCCATTTTGGTATTATAGTTATGTTGGGCCTTATTTTTGATAAGTCTCCTTCATGAAAATCTTAGGTAGGATTTCCTCTTTTCACATGTGGGGCCATATGAATTACTATGAAATTCCAAATAAATTACAAAAAAAAAATCTAACTCTATAACTAAGGTTAATTGGTATGAAACTTTTCGCCATGGGTTTTCTTTTAAATTCTTCAATAAATTCCCAAAATTTGGATTTCCCATAATGTGTGATAAATCCATGATGAAAAAAAAAAAATTTATAACTTAAAGTGAAGCTCTTACCAAGAGAATATGACATCTAAGATCTTTAGTCCTTGAAATCTTCTCAAACCCACCCCATGTCAAGCCCTAAGTTGAGGTTTAGAGGTAAGAGATGACTCAAGTAGTAAAAAAGGAGTTTTTCTAGGCTATTTCACGGTTTTTAACGCAACCTGGCATTTTCAGGAAATTGGCGCCTCAGTCGCTAACAATAAAATTTTTCAAATTTTGTTTTTCTGTGGAAATATGTCGCATACCACATTACGTCAACCTCTAACTAAGTTAATTAAACATTTTTCTAACACAAAATTTTCACAAACAACAAAAAAACTCATATATATATATATATATATAATTTACACTATTAAAAACTGACATTTTTTAAGCCATCAAATCTAATTCAGTGTTCAAAGCAAACAAAACAATTAACACTGAAAACTAAGTTTTGAAATACTTAGCTAATTTTAATTTTCTCATTTTCCTAAGCCAAGTTATGAAATTTTTACATCTTATTAAGAAAATTAGGGCGAAGAAAAACAGTAATCGACACAAATCCAGAAGAACACAGAGATTTAACGAGGTTCGGCAAAGATGCCTACGTCCTCGGGAGCAGAGCGACGAGTTCCTTTCAATATTCAGAAAAGGGTTACAAAATAGAGGATACCTCCTCGGATTACTAACAGGCCTATTTATAACCCCAGGAGTAGACCCTAGGCACAATATGTAATTACAACATTACCCCAGTACCAAACCGCGGGGCTTTGCCCCCTTACCCCAATCCACGTAACTTCCCAATTTGGACAGATTCTTCCGCTCTGCTCCGCTCCGCTTCGATCCAGCGTCTGTCCCGATATGGTATATGAGCCATACCATAACAATTCTCCACCTTGGCGAATATCCAACCCCTTAGGAGAAAACATACCTGGGAGTTACATCTGCACCACTGTGGGTTGGGCCTCCATGCTTCTCTAGCAACTGCAAACATTCAACAAGTTCAAGCAATGCAAGAACTTGTTGATAGTAACTGGCTTGGTCAACATATCAACTGCATTCTCATCAGTATGAACCTTCTGCAACAGTATCTCCCCAGAAGCAATCAACTCTTTGATCTTGTGATACTTGACATCAATATGCTTGGTTCGCGCATGGTACACCTGGTTCTTAGCCATATAAATAGCACTTTGACTGTCACAATGCAACTGAACTCCACCTTGCTCAATGCCCAGTTCCTTTACTAGCCCAGCAAGCCATAAGGCTTCTTTAGCAGCTTCAGCTACTGTCATATACTCTGCTTCAGTTGTAGATAATGCCAAAATAGACTGAATTGTTGATTTCCAACATATAGGCCCTCCATCAAGAGTAAACACATACACAGTTGTAGAACTTCTGCCATCCAAATCACCTACATAGTCTGAATCAACATACCCCACAACTAAAGGTTCATTCTTCTGACTGCCAAAAATAATTCCATTTCATACAGTACCCTTCAGATACCTGAAAATCCACTTGACTGCTTCCTAATGTCGCCTTCCAGGTTTAGCCATGTTTTTGCAGACTTGACTAACAGCATGAGCCAAAACAGGACGAGTACATACCATAGCATACATCAAGCCGCCAACTGCACTGGCATATGGAACCATTGTCATGTCTTCCATTTCTGTATATGTTTTAGGACACTGTTCTGAAGAAAGCTTAAAATGATTTGCCAAAGGAGTGCTCATAGGCTTTGCATTGCTCATCTCAAACCTTTCCAACACTTTCTCAACATAGCCTCGTTGAGATAAACATAATTGTCTTGAGCCTCTGTCTCGATGAATCTCCATTCCAAGAATCTTCTTCATAGGACCCAAGTCTTTCATGTCAAATTTCTGGCTCCATAAAGCTTTCAAACCACGAACATCATTCATATTCTTTGCAGCAATCAGTATATCATCAACATACAGTAACAGAAAAATAATAAAACCATCATCAAGGCTTTTCACATAAACACAACAATCATACTCACATCGCATGTAGCCAATCTGCATCATGTAGGAGTCGAACCGCTTGTACCATTGTCTTGGAGACTGTTTCAACCCATACAGCGATTTCTTTAACCTGCAAACTAGATGCTCTTGTCCAGATTGAGTGAACCCTTCTAGTTGCTCCATGTAAATCTGCTCCTCCAAATCACCATGCAAGAAAGCAGTTTTAACATCTATCTGCTCCAAATGTAAATCCTAAATAGCTACTAATGTAAGCACTGCCTTGATTGAAGTATGTCTGACCACGGGAGAAAAGATTTCATCATAATCTATCCCCTTCTGCTGTGAAAATCCCTTTGCAACAAGTCAAGCCTTGAATTTTTCCCCTTCTTTTTCTGATACTGCTGGTTTCCTTTTGTAGACCCATTTGCACCCAATAGCCTTCTTTCCCTCTGGAAGCTGAACTAGCTCCCAAATGCGATTTTTCTGTAAAGACTCCATCTCCTCAACCATTGCACCCATCCATTTCTCTTTCTCCTGGCTTGTGATAACTCCTTGAAAAGTGGTTGGATCATCGCTGTTGATGAGAAGTGCACAAGAGAACAAGTCTTCATAACACAATCTGCTAGGAGGCCTTACATTGGCGCGTCTCTGTCTATCTCTGGCTAGATTGTAATTCTGCAGATCATCTGGAATAGAATCACCAGATGTTGGATTTGAACTTTCACCTCTCTCAAAAGCTACTGGTTGTTGTTCTAAATCCATATGCACTGCATCTAAACCTAAACTGTTTCCTGACACCTTATCTTGATTCTGCTGTAACATAAACTGCTCATAAAAAATTGCATTTCTGCTGATCACCATCTTCTTTGCAATCGGATCCCAAAACTTGTATCCTTTCAGACCTTTCTTGTAGCCCAGAAAGATGCACTTCTTGGATTTTGCATCAAGTTTGGATCTTTCATCTCCAGGTACATGCACATAAGCAGGACATCCAAAAATCCGTAAATGATCAAATTTAACTAGATTACCTGTCCATACCTCTTCTGCGACCTTGCAACCCAATGATGCTCGAGGTGATCTATTGATGAGATAGCATGTCATATTCACAGCCTCTCCCCAGAAACTCTTAGGAAGCCCTGCATTCAGTCTCAAGCACCTTGCCCTTTTAGTTAAGGACCTATTCATCCTTTCTACCACACCATTCTGTTGTGGTGTCTTCCGCAATGAAAAATGCCTCTGAATCCCATGCTCCTCACAGAACTTCTGAAACTGCAAATCTGTGTACTCTGTGCCATTATCAGACCTCAAATACTTGTTCTGTCTGCTAGTTTGGTTCTCCACCTCAACTTTCCACAGCTTGAATTTAAAGAAGACTTCAGATTTCTGCTTCAAGAAATACACCCAAATTTTTCTGAAAAAATCATCAATAAAGGTAACGAAATACTGATATCCTCCCAATGACAACTCCCTAGTAGGGCCCCATACATCAGAATGCACATAGTCAAGAATTTCTTCAGTTTTGTGTTTTCCAGTCATAAAACTGACTCTAGTTTGTTTTCCAAGAATACAGAACTTACAAAGATCGAGCTTGCAGCTTTTAACTCCATGCAACAGATTTCTTCTATGCAATTCTGCCATCCCACGCTCACTGAGATGACCCAGACGCATATGCCATAGTTTTGTACTGTCATTATCTGACTCCACAGAATGAACTCCACCTACAACTATACTCCCTAACAGTCTGTAGATATTACCTGCAGTCAACTTTCCTTTCATCACCGTCAGTGCACCCTTAACAATTCTGATGATTTCCCTATCCTCATCAGCCTTAGGAATAAAACCATTTCTGTGTAGAGTGTCCAAGGAAATCAAATTCTTTTTCAGATATGGAATATGTCTGACATCACATAACGTTCTAATTGTGCCATCATACATCTGAATTATGACTTCTCCAATACCAACTATATTGCATCATCTATCGTCATCCAAATAGACTGAGCCAGATATAGTTGACCTGTATGAAGTAAACCACTATCTGTTAGGTGTTATGTGATAAGAGCACCCTGAATAAAGAATCCATGCATCCGTGAACTGAGTTGATGAAACTGAGAGCATATCTCCATCATTACAATCTGAATTTTCACTCTGCACCACATTTACATACTTTGATGAAATATCACCTTTCTCCTCAGTTTGCTTCTTCAGCTTTGGACAATCTCTCTTCATATGACCTGACTCCTTGCACTTGTAGCAATGAATTTCCTTTTTGCCTCTAGACTTTGATCTGGAATTTTGCCTTCCAGATCCCTCCTTCTCTTTCTTCCTTTCACGATCCTACTTACTCTTCACATATAAACTGTCACCGTGAGAGTTTCCCCCTGCATTCTACTTCCGTTGGTTGTGAGCCAATAACGCTGCAGTAATCTCATCCACTTTAATAGTTTCTTTTCCATATGTTAGAGTAGTCATCAGGTGTTCATAGGAAGAGGACAAGGAACACAACAAAATCATCGCTCGATCTTCATCCTCAATACTCACATCGAGCTGTGACAAGTCTGTGATTATTTGATTGAAGTCATTCACGTGCTACGCCAGATCAGACTCTTCTTGCATCTTCAGCCCATACAACTTTTGCTTCAGATACAACTTGTTCATCAAAGATTTTGCCATAAACTGAGCTTCCAATTTCTTCCAAACTTTTCCTGAAGATTTCAGGTTCATCACGTGATACATAATCTCGTCTGCTAGGCATAGGCGTATCGTCGCTGCCACTCGCTGTTGCAATTCTTCCCAATCTTCATCCTCCATGACACCTGATTTTGTTACCCACAGAGCTTTCAAGATTCTCTGTTGAGCCAACAGATCTTTCACCCTGGTTTGCCACAATCCGAAGTTACCAGTTCCGTCGAACTTCACTACCTCGAATTTTGCACCAGGAAAAGCCATCTGAAAATTAATTCCTGCAACAAAATTTTCTGCCAAAAAAATTTCTCTGCAAGAATCCTTAGAACCTTTTTTTTAAAAAAAAAAGAAAGAAAAATTGAAATCTTCGAGCAAAGAAAAAAAAATTCTTCTCCGCCTCCAAGAAAAGAAATAAATATTCTCTTTATTTCCTCTCCTAAAGGAAAATCTTAATTAAGTTTATTTAATTTAATTAAATCAACTTAATAAAAATTTTCCTTTCATTAAGTGAGTTTAAGAAGGAACTTTCCTGCAGGTTTTCTCCAAATAAGCCTCCCTCCAGCAAGAGTATAATCTCCTATTTGGAAATAAGAGATTCCCTTCCAATTTCTCAATTCTTTCCAGCGAAGCTTAATTAAAGGTTTCCTTCTGCAACCTACCAAGGAATCAAAGATTCCTTGATTTGATTCCTTCAGCAATGCTTCTCAGCAGCAAAGAAAGGCAGAAATATCTTGAAGGTCCTCTCCGCAAGCCAGCCACCAATGGAAAGTTCTGAAAATTGCCTCCTTGCCTCCGCTCCTTCCTTTTTCTATCTGATCACGTCTCTCGCGCGATCTTCTCGTCGGTCTGAGACCTCCACTTCCTGTCGCAAAGACCTCTGCTTCTCCTTCACGGAAGAACACTTGCGGAACTTCGTGTGTCGCGATCCTACTCCACGAACAGTTTTCTTCCGGCATCGTGATCTTCTTCCCGAGAGCCGCCCGTTCGCGAACCTCCTTACGCGAACTTCCTTGGCCTCGTACAACCTTAAAACCGTCTAACTTCTTGTTGAGATGCTACGCTCGCCGAGATTGCTCTTCCTCCGCCGCCGCAGTTTTCTTCCCTGCCTTCAAACCTGTCTCTGATACTACTTGTTGAGAAAATTAGGGCAAAGAAAAACAGTAATCGACACAAATCTAGAAGAACACAGAGATTTAACGAGGTTCGGCAAAGATGCCTACGTCCTAGGGAGCAGAGTGGCGAGTTCCTTTCAATATTCAGAAAAGAGTTACAAAATAGAGGATACCTCCTGGGATTACTAATAGGCCTATTTATAACCCTAGGAGTAGACCCTAGGCACAATATTTAATTACAACATTACCCCTGTACCAAACCACGGGGCTTTTCCCCCGCACCCCAACCCACGTAACTTCCCAATTAGGACAGATTCTTCCGCTTCGCTACGCTCCGCTACGCTCCGCTACGCTCCGCTTCGATCCAGCGTCTGTCCCGATATGGTATATGAGCCATACCATAACACATCTCTTTGTCCAAATTTGGCTTAATTTACAACTTTGTCATTATATCTTCTCCTTTAATTTAATTCTTCATCAAACCAATTCCTTTTGACGCAACATCGATTCACATGCTCTTCTTCCATTGCACCAAGCAAGCCAAGTCGTGGATCCCTCCAATTGGACCAAATCAAAATTATTAATTTCAAATTATAACCTCCATCCTTAAATCTTGCCGACCACCCTCTTCTCACTGACTAAAACCGCTCAACATTCCCCATTTTTTCCACTCTAACAGTCAAAACCTCTCTCTTCTATCATTCTCACAACACAACAGCAAGGAAATCCCTCTCCATTTTCCATGGTTGTTTCCTCTTTCTCCTTTGATCCTGTTCTTTTTTTTTTTTGAATTTTTCTTCTTCCCACACTAAAACCGTGAAGAACAAAGGAAAAAAAATTTTACAAAGGACAATTCAAGCTATGATTTCTACCTTTGCCATGAATATTTTCCATTATCTTTAAAAATTGTCATGTATTTCCAAGGATTTTATAAATTGTTTGCAAACCTTCCAAAATTCTTGTCTTGTAGGTTTTATGTTGTGATTGCTTAAAATCAATATAATTTTTCATAAATCATTGAATCTACTTTATGATCTTCATAAACCTATCATGTGTTTTTTTCAAAACAATTGAGCTTTTTTCTTAAATTTATTATAATGGTTTAATTGAATGTTATTGCATGCTCTCTACAGGTTTTCTTGTTTGTTTAGTCAAAAACTGATAAATCATCTTGTCACCATGGAAATTTCATTAGGGTTTTGCTTTTATTCATTTGTTTTGATTCTTATATGACTTTATGTTTTCAAATTTGCCAAGCCACAAAGCTCTCCATTTCAAACATAAAGGTTACATTTCATGCATGATGTGATATGTGAGCAAATGTATTATACATTTTGGTTATTTTTGTCAATATTATATAAACCAATCGTACTCAATGGTGGGACTCAGGCTTCTATGTTCTTTGTCTCACTGTGGTTAAACATAAACTAGTAAGAAAATATGGCCATCACACTATGTAGTTGTGTAACAATTATAGTTCGAATGGGATGGTCAAACACAAATATGATTGTTTGATCCTTGTTTGTGCTTCCAAATGTTTAAACTTAAGGTAATCTATCATATTAAAAAGCATGAGAGGTTAGATTTTTCAAACAATCGACAACATTGTAGTGTTGCACAAGCATTACATGCTTAGCACTGTGGTGACTGAGTATCTGCCAATGGCATTATAGGGCCAAAGTGTGGTGGAGGTTTTCTTTAAGTTATCTTAAGAAATTGTACTAGGATTAAGAGAAAAGGCTTTTTGTCGTACAAGCTTTCTTTAAACATACAAAACTAAATTTAACTTTCTAGAAGGAATTTAAGTGCCTTTAACAATGTTGTTAATCATAAAGAGAGGCAAAATATTTACTATTGTGGGTTGAGGTTGATGTCTAAAACATCCAACTCCTTAGCATGCAAGATGCTTGAACGGCGAGAAAATAGCTCTTGTAAGCTCCCTTCTCCTCTTTTTTGCAAGACTCTTAAGGATTGAACCTCCAATGCGAAGGATGATGTGGGAGAAGGGAAAAGCCTATTGTCAAGAAAGAACTAGGATGAGGGATGGAGCTATTAAGACTTAACTTAAACTAGCATAAAGGGTAAACTTAACTATCCCTTATTTTCTCTTCTCTTTAAGCTTCCATAAAGCTTCTTATTTTTTACCTCTCTAACTATACTTGTCCCACAACATGAGAAAGGACCAACAAAACCTTTCCTTCTTGGCCATTTTAAGCATGAGAAGTTATTTAAAAATATTTGATCTAAGCTATAGCTCATTGGTACTATGAGGTGGCACTGTGGCAGAG
This sequence comes from Phalaenopsis aphrodite, assembly GCA_003013225.1. Lineage (NCBI taxonomy): Eukaryota > Viridiplantae > Streptophyta > Magnoliopsida > Asparagales > Orchidaceae > Phalaenopsis > Phalaenopsis aphrodite. The sequence goes on from NEWO01000728.1 coordinate 38,806, forward strand.
GCCCTACACTGCAAAGATAAGCTAGAGCTCAACATTGAAGTGTTGAGAAATTAAACCTCCAGTTCTCTATAAAAATGCTCTCAAAACAAAGAGGTTAGTGTGGAGGTGCTAGATAGCATCAAAGCACTAAAATGGTAGCATCGAGGAGTTGCAGTCAAGCATTGAGGTGCTGGCCACCTCTGAAATAAATGGAGATATTCGAGTCCAAATTCTTCAATGTCATGAGCACAATGCCTTGGCTTTATCCCCCTAATAATGGTGAAATTTAGATTGTCAGCCATAAGATTATGGTAACAAGCTCACACTCAAGGTTATCAAGAAACGATCAAGATGCGTCCCTAAAATGCTTGTTGCACCAAAAATAGTGCCATAAACTTTGTCTCTGCTCTTATCTCTCTAATTTTAGTTTCCTTTATGCTAAAGGGTTAGAAGTTTAGTATATGTTAGGGCTAGTCTTTTGAAGATAGAGGCTACTAATTAGAAATTATTAGGTAATTTTTTTAGCAGCCTGATCAGCATCAATTATTATTTTTTATTCAATCAACTTAATTGGTAACAAAATTAGAGTTTTTTTTTTAAAATGGAACATTCATGAAATGAAAGCGAAAGTAAAAACATGATTAATTCATAATTCCGAACATGGCTTTTAACTCATCTTATATGCCGTTTATGAATTGTGAGGCCTAATCATTGATTACAGTGATTTTAGAATTCATTATCTATTTATTCAAGGAAAAATATGTTCCTTTAAACCTGATGGAGCTTCATTGCACAAGCTCTTCATTTGTCATGTCCTTGCCAAATAAGGAATACTTAAATATGTAAGAATAACAACAAAAAAGACATGCAAATATGCTTTTCTGTTCCATTCTTTTTAGTTACAACCAACATGTTTATTTTGGAAACAAGCTATTGGGAGATTAACCTTAAGCCCCTTGACAACGGTTTTAAATTATGGAAAATAGAGAGGAACGATGAAATCTAAAACGAGGATGAAGGCAACTGTTGATTAGCTAAGAAATGTGATACAATCTGCTGTGCTTGCCTTGGAGCAAACGTTGGAACTTGGTGCCCAGCACCTCGAACTGTTATAAAAGTTAGTCCATCAAAGATGATTGTCCAACCACCTACCTGAATTGCTAAGAAAAATGAGTTATTTTTTCAATATTTTAAAGTTTTGACCAAATATATTCAAAATTATTGTGTTACCTGCTGCCTGTTGTACCAAGGTTTCCATTCCTGAGTAGTATTCAAGCCAAGCTTACGAAGGGTTAATCTTGTTGAGGTTACTGGAATCCTACCATCAGTGTCTCCGCTGCACCAGGAAAGTTGTTAATTTATGAGGAAGTCTTATTATTTCTTCTTTTCCTATATGAAATTCCTGGAAATTCTATGGAAAAGCAGAACATAATTTTATTACGCTGTCCCTCTTGAAAATTGGCTTAAATTAATATACTTGATTATTATTTCCGTGTAATTTCATAGATATATGCTTTGCTTAAGGAAGAGTTTAGTATTAAAAAGCAAGCAAAGCATTTTCATTCATGTTTTTTTCTTTTGTAAATCAAATGAAACAATCCTACACAAAATTGAGCTTTTTTTTAGCAAACTTTGCTCCAGCATGATTTTTGGATTCCTACCTGTAAACCCAAACTCTGATGCCACCATTAATGAGCTTTCTTATGATAGGCAGTACGGAGTCAGGCGCATCATTCCATTTTTCGATGGCATCACTAATTAGAAAATAATAATAATAATAATATTTGTCAAAGAAAAAGCTAAATTGATATATATCTATATACATATATATATATATATATATATATATATATATATATATATATATATATATATATATATATATATATATATATATATATATAAACACACTCAACGTTGTAGTTATTGACTAAAAAATGATAATGATATGTTAGAGACCTGCAATGAGTCCAGTTGTAGCCTAATTTTGTGATATTTGCGTGCAGGGCTTCTTGCACATCTGGCCTGTTAAAGTATCTTTCTGTATAAGTTTCGACGCAAGGATCATAACCTGCAGGCTTCTGATGCCATTCTCTCTTGTTAACAAAAAAAAATTCAAAACTTTATTAGTCTTTTTACTTTTGCACACATAAAAACCAATTTTTTCTCAAACAAACCAACAATTAAATCATGGATCTGTGGAACAAAAAGCCTGCTTAATCTTAATTTTCACCCAAAAAAGCTAAATGTACACATAGTGCAATCACCCTTTTAGTTTCTCATTCAAAATTAATTCACTTCACTGCTCATTTTCCTCTTAAATTACTCAGCTTCAATAATTTAATTTATATTAAATTTAATTTGCATCAAACCAAACTATTCATATGATTAACAATAACATATATTGGATGCTTACATATTTCGAGAAGAGCTTAGGAGCGATGCCTTCAATCATAGTAAATCTTTTGGCTGTGCTTTTTTCCACACATACAGGAGCATACAAGCTGTACATGTCGATTATATTGTAGACCTGGAAATATCTATCCAGCGCAGCACTACAAGAATCGTTGTCGTGTTCTATACTGAAATTGCACGTTATCTTGATATCTCGGTATACCTGATCGGAGATGACGGCATGATCCCACGCATAATCAATCATACCCGTCTGATCCGTCTCATCATCCATCAATGCATTTCCTATCTGCATAATTATATACGCAAATATATAAAAAATTTAATTATTTCCATTCAGAAAAGGGAATCAAATAATTTAGATAGCAGCTATATATGTGAAAGGTATGCGATACCTACCATGAAGCCTTTGAAATTGATATAATTCTCCTTCGCTTCTTTGTTTGCATCAAATATTTTATTAGCAAGTTGTGGGACATAATGTCCTGAAATTAATAAATGATGAATATAATCATCACAAGTTCATTAAAAAATATTCAGAATAAGATGAAGATTAATTTAAAAGGCGTAGTACCTGCATAGCTTTCTCCAGCTATATAGAATTCGAAGGGCTTGTACTGTGGAAACCTCTTGAACCAGCCCACCAGAAATGCGTAGGAATCATTTGCTAAAATGCAATAGAGTTAGTTTTAAAAAAATTCTCTCTTGATAAACAAATCGGGAAAGCAATATTATGCGATTTCTTATATATACCCGTGACGGCATCTCCCAAATGCTGTAAATCAGAACTTGTATTTGTGTAAGAGAAGCCCACGCCCACAGGAGACTCCACAAACAGCAAATTTGCGTCTGCAATTTTATATTCAAATAACTTAAAATTCTTTTAGGAAATATGTCATTTAGAGGGGATTCATGTGGTGCTTAGAATAATTTCAACATAAAGATAAATCCCCATTCTCTACATTTATATACTCATGTTATGTCTATATAAGCTTTTTTAAAGCATTCATTTGTGTATGTGTACATACATGTGCAAAACCAATGTAAGAGATTATAAATAATTAAATTAACTGCTATAAATTAATATATCCAACATCATACAAGGGATCAACATTCATGGCTCACTCAGCTTGCATTGAAATTTATATTTTTATTAAGAATTTATATTTTCATTTAAATTAAAAAATAAATACTAAGGTTAGGCTTATATTGCACTTACACGTTTGCTTTTAAATAATTAAAATATAAATTTTGTAAGTAGGTAGCTTATAGTTGTTTTGTTTCCTTGGTTGAGTTTTGTTGAATCATTTTATTTAATTATGGTTATTAGATTATAAACAAGCATGGACTTGTATCGCCTATGATTAATATTTAACCGGAAAACCAAATGAGAAAACAGCGAAAGAGGTCTCGCCGCTGATTTAGTTCTTAAATAATTCGATCCTCCTATAATTCCAGCAATAATAAAATTAAGTGAAAACAGATAGACCTGATTAGGTCAATGAATTATTATAAAACATACAAAATATCTTTTTTTTATGGAATCTATTGACAGCGGGCTTTCACAATATCAACGAAATTCAAAGCCAGAAAGCAGTATATATCAACGAAATTCAAAGCCAGAAAGCAGTATATATCCAATAGGCACACGGTCGAACTTCCTCACGCGTCGCTTTTGTAAGTTCTATATCTTATTTAGTGAAGACAGCTGACATACTCCGTAGGATAGCTGTATCATTAAACACATATCTCTAGTGCAGATGACAACATGTAGGATAGCTGTCATCATTAAAAATTTTAATTTTAATTCGCATTCGACTAATAATCAGCTGTATCATTAAAGAAAGTATTTAACAAATAAATAATTGTATCATTAAAATCTTGTAAGTCATACCAACAAAGTTAAATTAGGTGCAATGAAATAGACATGTTTCCAGGCTTTAGATTTTTCAGTCTCATCGTATTGATTTAATTTTATATTCTCACATTTTATTATGTTGCATATTCTAGGAATAATGCGCATAGTTAAGAAATGTAAAATAATTATATACATATAAGTTTATATATAATTAAATGTCTGGATAATTATTTTGAATAAAAATGCTTAAAATTCTACTAATTTTAATTG
>NEWO01000728.1:48701-73215 GCA_003013225.1 Phalaenopsis aphrodite
TTATTAGTAGAGTTTATTATTTTCTTGTATATTTTATATCTTTGCTACAAAGATTTTACATAATTGAGAAACTTAAAATACATCATTGAATTTCAATAAACCATGTTCAAATTTGGTATCCAATATACAAAAATTGTTTGTCAAGCCGACTAAACTAGTTCAAACAATTAACTAAATTTGGAAAATTTGATTGATAGTTCATTTGTGGTGATTAGTGCCCAATAGACCAACCAAACTAAGCTAGCTCAATAACATGCTAAGAAAGGACAACACATCTCATGCTCTTCATAATATCAACTCACATACAAAGATCAATGTCGACACATTAAAATGGTTCAAGAATGTAGTTTTTCAGGATTCTAGATTCAAGAGTTTTGATGTAATTTAAGATACATATAAATTTTATTTTTAAATAGTAATTTAATTTTCAAAAGTAATGTTTTAATTTTGAACATACGAAATCGAACTGATATCATATAGACAATAGTTTAAATAAACGAGCACACCACTGCAAATGATGCATCTACCTTGAGGGGTAGACACATCGCTTGTTAATGGGGCTTGATTAAATAAAATAAATAATTTATAACATCTGATTGGTCTGCGAACCATTTCTATATAAGCTGAGAAGTTCTTCTATCTAATATGTAAGATTATATATGGTTTATATTACCCAGGTTCTTAAAACTCCCTTTAGCGGCAAGCCCCCATAGTTAATTACATCTTAAATGACCGAGGTCACCTAAGAAAATTTTTGATTTAGATCAGGAAATATTGTCTCCATAAATTTCAAAGGGTGGGACTTTTCAAAGAACGGGTGTCAAAAGGGAAAGACTCAAATTTGAAACATTTATTATCGAATCCAAAGTGAGAAAACTAGGGGACGTTACAGATCCTGAGGAGAACTTGAGTGACTTCCCAAACTATACTATGGTTATGCTTCAATTTTGAGAAGAAAATTTATTTAATGTTTTGTCCTACCAATTATTATTATTTAGGGCTTACATTTGCATGACACAATCATACAAGTAGCCTGAAAGATAGGTGAATTTATATTTTAATAATGACAATCTCAAAATCCTAAAAAAAGTAAGGGCTTAAATTGCACAACATGATTATGCAAATGTTTAAAGATAAAGTCAGAATTATGCTGCACTAGGCAAACAATCTCGAAATCCTGTGGATTGTTATTTAATTCTAAGCAAATATTTTGTTGTTGTAGATCCCCTTGTTGTTGTAGAAGGTTGCTCTCATATTTAGCTCCAAGTTTCTCGGCAAAGTAGTAATCCTAAGGTCTAAAGGTTTAAATGACAAGTTCAGTTCAAACATTATGGGAGTTAAAGTTGACTAAAGAAACACCGGTTAGGATTCAACGATTCCCTCATTCCGTTCACTATTTTCTTTTGAATTTACTCAGCTTAAATGAGTTGTTAGGCTCATTTAAACTAGAGAGATCTCGTTAGCAACTGTGGGTTACCTCATACGAGGGACTTTCGTAAATTTAAAATAACATGTTATGAATTTATATTTCAAAGTATCTATGGTTATCTTGGAAAGGGTTTAATTTAATTGTGAAAATTGTTTGAATTTTTAGTTTTTAAAAAAGTTTTCATTTTATCAACCAAGCATCCATGGTATGTTGAAGCAGTAGTAAATTGCAATAGATGAAATCACAGAAAGTAAATAAAACCTTAAAGGCATACCTGCCATCTTCATTCTGCTCCAGCTAAAATAATTTAAATAAACTGCAAGAATAGAAAACTAGAGGACCAGTTGAAGGTGTATCTACCAAACCCCAGGTCATAACTTGGTGGGTCCTTAAATTTTATATTGGATGATTTTCTTGAGCAAATAATAATAAGTCCAATTGTTCTTCAAAATATCCAAAAGTTCATAACAGTGTTTGGGGAACAATCCCTAACAACTTTTAGAACTCATTAAAACATTTCGAGTTCATTTGAACATATTATATTATTCAATTAATCATCACAAACTTCGAATTTACTTTTAATGAATTAATACACCCTATGCTCAGTGAACCTTGATATTAATTATCCCAAGATCGGGAAAACCAGACTGTCATTTAATTTTTTACTTAAAAGTTATGTGAATGGGTACCTTTAGAGCAAACTCAGGTCATTGAAGACCTTATACCGACCACTAAAACTTGGCTTGTAGTGTTTAGAGGTGTTAATCAATCATGTCTTTCTTCTCTAAACCTTATTAAACAAGTTCAAATATCAAGCCTAGCACACTACTAAGCCCTTAACAATTTCATGGGTAAATTTGTAATTATCAAAATGTCATTTTGAGTGAGACATTTTCTTATTAAAAGTTCTTGTTATCATCTAATCACCAATTAGGGGCTTCAAATGAGTGAATTATTATCTTCCCAATTTTAGTCCATTACTTTAGTATCATCCAATTAGATTGACTTCCAAATCATAATTATTTATGAAATTAGAGTTTTACCCTTATCATGAAAAGGTGAAAATTTTGTTTCTACCTCTTAACCCATTATATTTCAAACATAAAAAAAATTCATTATGATTAAAATTACTCATTTACCCTCTAGTTAATCTTAAATTTTAATTAAGACATCAAAATCCAAAATTACAATTTTGCCCCTATGGATCTCCACTTCATAACTCATAAAATATAACTCAAATGACTTTGAAATTTTTATGACACCCCACTCATGGCTCAATTAAAAAACAGAGGAGAAAATGAGATTTTTCCAATTTTTATTTGATTTATATAATTATTTTAACTCAAAAATAAGATTTTCAATATTAATTGCTCATGGAAAAATTATTGGAGATTCACCTTGGTCAGAGGACTATTTGAACAAAATTTTATAATTTTTTAAATTATATTTTATTTATTATAATTATTTATTTATTTAGCGATTTAATTAAATAGAAAAAAAGTTTTAATTACAAAAATTAATTTTTATACTTTTATTAATTTTATGTAAGTCAAGAGAACTCAGAGAAATAAACTTTTTATTTTTAAAAATTTATTTTTTTATTATAATTATTTTAATGGAAAATTAAGAAAAATACATTTTTAACATTTAAAAATACATAAATAAATCAAAAAAATGACAAAAAATATTTTAAATGGTCTTACCCGATCAAGGAACAATTAGGAACAATTTTGAGCAATTTCATATTTTTGAAATTTCTAATCATTTTCAATTATTTTTAATTCAAAATATAGCTAAAGAATGAACTATTTATTTTAAAATAATTTTTATTTTTTCTAAGTTCCACTGATTACAAGGAACTCAGAAAATAAATTTTTATAATTTTTCTCACTATTGTTAATTTTTTATAATTGTTTTTAATGAAAAAATATCATTTTACTTAGAAAATAGACTTTAGTGCTCAAACTAAGTCAAATAAATTTCAATCTTTTACAGCGAGTTATAATAAGTATTTTTTACAGTGTGGAATGATTTTTGTTAGTTTTTGAGTATTTTATTTATTTACTTTAAGTTTAGTGAGTTTTATGGTTTAATTAACTATAGTAATTTACATAAACATTTAAACTTGGCTTATATTTTTCCAAGAGTTCTCTAACGGCAGTGAGCCTGTCAAAATATGTCTCATTTTTTTTATTTAGATTTTACTTTATAAAATGATTCTTAAGCAAAAATAGACACATAAGCTTGAAAATTAGGGTTTCGAAGCAAGAGGCGCTCTCTGACCATGGAAAAATCAGAGAACATCCTTATTAACATGAGAAATCAACCCTTAAAAATTAAAATCATGGTGATTACTATTTATTTACTTAGAATTAAAATTGTCTAGAGAATAATCAATTAATTAAAAATTAGAGACATGTCAAATAATTTTTATTTTTATTCCACATTATTCTCCTCTATTTATTGAATAATGGGGGTATTTTTATTTCATTTTTAAGATTTTTCTATACCAAGTTATGCATTTTTAAATAAATTGATTTAAAAATATCCATAAAATCCTGGTTTTCCTACTTTTCTGAGTCAACGCCACCTCAACCTCATCAGCTTCGCACTCACATGCGTTGCTCTGGCATTTAGCACCACCATGTGAGTTAGCTGCCACACGACTCGTGGTTCACATACCATCCTTTCGTGCTGCGTGATCTCAGCCGACCAAACGATACACTCGAGATTCAATGGCTCTCCTTCATTGTCCCCGATTATCCTACTCGGAGAATCGTCCAACTTAAAACCCTAAGCTGTCTCTCGATACTTAATGAAATCACATAGGTTTTGTTCCTACACCTTCATTTGGTCCAGACGAACCTATCTATATGTTTATATGCCTATGAAATTAAACATTTATTCATAAAAGCCAAACCAAGCTCGATTATGGGGAAAATAAGCTATTCCCTTGTCTGAGAGGGGAGGTCTCAATCAAATGTTTGAAGAAGCTTCAGTGGATTCTGGTGAACCTCATGGAAATGTTGGTTTTCTCTGGTGAATGCTTTGAGTAGAAGTTCCTCCAATAGGTGGGGAGGTCTTGGTCTTGGACTAGGTTAGGATGCTCAACAGAGGGGGTTTTTGGTGGGGATCTTTTTAGTTTGGTCTGGGGAAGCTTTTGAAACAGTCAATTTAGAGTTTTGTGGAGTTTTGAGAAATTTCTAGAAAATGTACTTATTTTGAGCTCTAAAATTGAGCTCAAATAAGGGGGAAGATGGCTGGAAGATGGTTGCAATGGGCTTAGAAGATCTTGGAGGAGCATTGGAAGCAATTTGGCAGAGTTTTCCTAAGTCAAATTGTGATCTCTCCTCCTGGTCGTAGGAGGTGGAGTTTAAATAAGCAGGGTTTTCGTGGCCAACAGAGTTGGCTAATGGGTTTAATCAACTACTTAAGTTGAGGAGAGAAAGATGCAAGTAACCAATTGGGATGAGTCAAATCAGGAAGTTTAAATTTGGGTTTAAAGCTTGGGGTGGCTATCATTTTTGGTGTTTTCCGGCGACTAGACCGGCCGATCAGGCCAGGGCTGCTGGCTAGTTGGTTCAGATGATCCAAGGGATGGTTTAATGATCATTAGCTTGGAGGTTTGATGGTTGATGACATATCTCCCTTGGTTTAGTTTTTTTAGGAAGGGAATCCGTTAATTCAATGGACCCTTAGTCCATGGCTCAAGTAGATTGGGCTAGGTGGATATAGCTTGGTCCTTAGTGTTCAAATGTTGGTTGTGGTGACCATGGTTTGGTCAAATTGATTGGCTGTGGTTAAATTTGGAGCTAGAGTTCAAATTTGAGGATTGGGTTTGAACTTGGGTATAAGTTTGGTTTGGGCTAAGATCTTGGTCAATGGATTGATCAATTTGATGAGGATGATTATTATTAGAAGTTTTGAAAAGAATTGGGTGATTTTGAATTAATTTAGGGGTTCAATTGGGTGGAATTTGTCTCAAGCTCAATTTTAAGGCATTTGGGCTAGACGTGAATTTTGATTGGGCTAGGATTAAGAATTTGGTCAATTGATAGTTTAAGTTGATCTAAAAGATTGTCATAAAGATTTTTGGATATCAATTAGGTGGGAATTTTGGGGTTATGGAGCTCAATTGGATGACATTTGGATTTTAGGGTAAAATTAGGGATTTTAAGTTGGGCTTGGAATTGAGTTTAGAAATTGGTTCAACTGGGCTTGTTTTTTGTCTCAATTGGGATTGAATATGATTAAATTGTGTTTAGAATTCAAATTCTGTGAGATTGAAGACAATTTGGTGGAAATTTGAAGTGAATTCAAGAATTTAGGCATTTAGGGTCAATTTAGGGATTTTGGTAAAAAGGCGTCAATTTGGTCAAATTGGGCTCAATTGAGTGACTAAAATTGATTTTGAAGACATATGGAGTGATTTTGGAGATTTTGAGAATATTTGGAATTTTTGGGGTATGAAGGGTATTTTAGTAATTTTGGCAAATTTGGGGGGGTACTTTAGAGATTTTGGAAAATTTGAAGCATTTTGGTCAATCTGAGTGAGTTGGAAGATTTTTGAATGATTTTTGAAGAAATTTTGAGAATTTGGGTAATTTTGGGAATTTTTGGAAATTTGGTGTTTAGGGGTAATTTGGTAATTTGGGAAAGTTGGGGCCAAGAAGGGTCAAAATTGGGAATTTGGCAAAATTAAGATTGATTGAGAATTTTAATCATGAGTTGACGCTATTTGAGCCATGAGACCAAGGGAACTCCCATCATGGATCCTTCATGTGCTGTCATTAGTCAAACCGTAGCCCAGGGCTAATGGTTTAGGAGACCATCCGCATGAGTTTCCAATAGAGTAAGTGATCAAACTAGACATGTTTGGGTTAGGTTTTAGGTTATGAGTGCAAGTGCAAGTGTGTGTATGCGTAGACCTGACCATGACAAGACCACCTAGGGCTAACCCTAAGGCCAAGCAGTCTTTTAGGGACTCCTTTTGAGCTCCCCTATATTGGTTCCACCTACTATATATATATATATATGATATCATATCATATCATGATGGACTGCTGGGGGTTATGGTTTCTCTCTGGTGATTTTTAGGCAAACCATGACTTCATCCTGTTTTTCCAGTGAGAGCTTTTGGATCTCGTTCTCCTCTTCTCTTTTTTTTTTCTCTTGGTTTGTTTTTGTTCTTCTATGGCTGGGAATTATGCTGAGGCTGTTACTGGGGGCTCGACCACGGGCTCTGCTAGACGTTGTTGTTTAATCCCTCAAGCTTTCCATGACGCTATTGAAGTAGGCGGGGACAAGACTTTTATTAAAAAACTCGGCCAGAAGAATGGTAAACCTGCCCTTTTCCTCACAGATGATAAAACTAATATCCTTGCTTCATCTTGTCGTTTTACTCTTGTGGGTCAGTTTTTATATGGGCAATCAAAAATGGAGCTGATTAGAAAGGAGTTTGATTCATTTAAGCTGGAAAATTGGTCATTTGGATGGGAGGCACGTTCAATTGACCAATGCGTTGATTATACACAACTCTTAGCAAGAAAAGTTATTAAGATTGAAAACCATTTCATGATGAAAATACTGAAATGGACTGTTGACTTAGATCCGAAATAGAAATCCCCCATAATCCCCATTTGGATTAAATTTCCTGGCTTAAAGTTTCACCTCTTTAATTAAGAAACTTTCTACTCTTTGGCCAAAGGCTTTGGTAAACCTCTTAGAGTTGATAACCCGACATTTGAGCTCACTCGGCCTTCTGATGCCTGTGTTGTTGTGGAAAGGGAAGTTACATAGCCCTACCCTAATGAAGTTTGGATAGGCTCTAATCATAAGGGCTACTGGCAACAAGTTGTTATGGGGGCACATCCTCATTACTGTTCAAATTTTTGTATGTTTGGGCATGCCTCCTCCTCTTGTTGTAAACTACATCCTCATTTAAAACCTGTTGTAACTCAATGAACTAAAATTCCCCAACCAAATACAAACTCTGACCTGTGAGTTGAATAAGTGAATGAACAAGTGAATGTAGTGCATGAAGCCACCTCACCTAGTCCTATTAATAATCCTTCCCCCTTTCAAGTTGTTGGTGATTCTGGGGACCTATTTGTGGAGGAAGTTCCTCCTCAAGGAAAACCTTCTCAGCATGTTGAAAATACTTTGATTCCTTCGACCTCCCAACCTTATGTTTCCCCACCTGATGAAGACCCTCCTCTCCATTATGTTTATCCCCCTGAGCCTACTATGCATCAACATTTTGATAGTACTGAGAATACTATAGATACATTGCTTTATATAACTTCACCAAGTTCTAATCCTCTTGGCATTGTTGAGGCAACTTAGCTCTTAGATCATGTTACTAAAGCTACAAATGCTTTGGAATCTGAATGGATTATCCAAAAATCTAGTAGGAAAATAGGCGGGAAAAAATTTGAGCTCTGATAATAACAAACCTCAAACATAATAGAAGTCAATTATCATTATGATGGAGAGCACTTACACCATCCCCCTAGGATTACTAGGAGGAGAGGTTACAACCACCATGTTTAACATCTTGGTGTGGAACATTTGGGGAGTGGCATACCCTCACTTCCTTAATCAGTTAACATATTTATGTAGGGTCCATAAACCAAGCATTTTTGCTATCTTGGAACCTTTGGTGTTTGTTCATAAGGATAACATTGTTTAAAAAATTCAAAAATTACCTACAATATAGCAATAAGAACAACAAAATTTAGCTTTTTTTGGAAAATGGGTTTACAGTTAAACATTATTGATGATGATATGCAATATGTTTTAGTGCATTATAATTTGGAGGAGTTCCACGGGTGGGCTACCTTTGTTTATGCCAGTTCTTTATTATAGGATAAATTTTTTACTTTGGCAAAAACTTATCCATATGTGCGTTTCTATTACTGAGGATTAGTTTGTTGGAAGCGATCTTAACATGGTCATGTCCCCTTTAGAGAATAGAGGTGGTGCTAGAGCTGATTCAAGTCTTATCACTCAATTCATTGAGCATATTACTGAATCTGGTCTTTTTGATTTGGGTTTCTCTGTTCTCCTTATAATTTGAGGAGAGATCTCCTTATGCAAAGGTTGGACAGATTTTTGGTGAATTTTTCTTTTCTTGAGTATTATAACATTTCTCGTGTACAACACCTTAATCATGTTGCTTCTCATCATAATCCTATCAAGCTTACTTTGGCTTTTCACACTAAACCAGCTCATTCTCATTTTAGACTCTTCAATGTTTGGACCTCTCATCATTCCTTTTTGAGCTTGATTAAAAAGGTTTGGAGTCCTGAGATGAGTGGCAGACCATAGTTTGTTCTTTAGCATTTGCATAAAAAATTGATAGCTAGCTTTAAAAATTTGAATTTTGATGTCTTTATTAATGTCATTTCTAGAGTTCTACATGCACACAAGGAGGTGGAAGAGCTGGAATCACAGGTTATTTGTACTCCTTCTCTAGTTGATAAGGCGGCTCAGGTTCATCACAAAATTCTTGAGGAGATATCAGTTGAAGAAGATTTATTAAAGTAAAAGGCTAATGATGTGCACTTTTCTAATGGGGATGGTAATACCAAATATTTCCATGCTGCCTTCAAACATAGAAAGAATATGAATTATATTATAAAAATAGTCAATACAGATGGTGTTGTCCTCACTGATGTTGATCAAATTTGCTCTGATGTTGTTGATTATTTTACTACTCTTTATGCGGATGTTGTTCTGGTTTCTTCACTGGATTCTGAGCTCTTCGCTACTAAAAGAGAGCTTATGGCATCTCTTTCATCTCAGATCCTCCTGAATTTAAAATTTTTTCTGCTTTTAAGGCTATCCACTCCAATAAGGCCCCTAGCCCTGATGGTTTTACTTCAGCTTTCTACATTACTTGCTAGCACATCATAAAAAATGAGGTGATTTTGGCCATACAAGATTTTTTTCAAGGAAAAGACCCAGGTAAATATTTCACGACTTCCAGGATTGTTTTAATTTTTAAAACTGCTGATAAAACTCATCAGAAAAATTTTAGACCTATCTCCCTCACTTCTGTTGTATCCAAGTTAATAAGTAAATTGCTTGTGACTCGTTTACAATCTCATCTTTCCACATTATTTCCCCTCAACAATCAACTTTTGTTAAATGTCGAGAAATTACTAACAATATTTTACTGGCTCAAGAAATTATTGAAAATCTTGATAGGAAATGTAGGGATGGCAATATGATTGTTAAACTAGACATTAAGAAGGCCTTTGGTACAAGCACTTGGGATTTCATCATCAATGTTCTAGTTGCTAGAGGTTTCAGTGCTAGTTTCTGCATGCTCATTAAACGATGGTTGTCCAACAACCATTACAGTGTGATGGTTAATGGTAACTCATATGGCTTTTTCTTAGCAAAATGGGGTATTAAGCAGGGAGATCCTTTCTCCCCTACTATATTTATCATTGCTTTTGATTATTTATCTAGATTGATCAATCATTTTCAATTGCTGCATCCTCACACTCAATTCTCACACAAGGCTAAGTTGTTGGTTTCTCACTTAGTTTATGCTGATGATATTATTATTTTTGCTAACGCCTCCAAACATGCTATTAAAAGGTTAATGCTGATTTTAAAAGATTTTCAAATTTATTCTAGTTTAGCTTTTAATAATGAGAAATGCCAACTTTATTTTAGAAAGAATATCAGGATTTCGAATGTAAATTGGGGGATTTTTTATACTGGTTATCATTTATCCTCTCTCCCTTTAAAATACCTTGGGGTTAATCTGCTTAGGGGAAGGAAAAAGCTAATTCAAATGGATGATGTCATTGACAAAATTAAGCATAAAAATGTAGATTGGCAGAATGACTTTCTATCAAATGGGGATAGGCTGACTCTACTTTCTAGTGTGATACAAAGTATACCACTTTATGATTTGCAAGTGTTCAACCCTAAAAAAAGTGCTCTGAAAGTTTTGGAACGATTGTTCAACAAATTCCTTTGGGCTGGGAGAGGATCTAAGAAAATATGGGCTTCTTGGCATAAAATTAGGAAGCCTAAAAAATCTGGGGGTTTTGGTTTCAAAACTTTGCAACAAACCGCGGAAGTTAACATGTGCAAACTTTGGTTTAAGTTTAGACAAGGTTCTTCACTATGGGCTTCTTTTATGCATCACAATTACTGTTCTTCTACCCACCCTTCCTAAGTGAAGTGGAAGGTGGGAGACTCTAGGATTTTGAAAGCTATTTTGAATGCTAGATCAATTGCAAGAAATTTTATTTTTTGGAATCGTAAGGAGGGGAACCTCTCGTTTCAGAATTATAATTGGGGAATGCCTACTCTTCTCAATTACACACATCCATCTCTAAATTCTGTACACAAGGATATTTGGATATTTCTAAGCTATGCTCTTTGGTTGGGAACTGAATGTTTTGCATTTTTCTAAAATCCCTACTCAGCATACCCGCATAGACTATCTTGTTTAGCAAAAGAATTCCTCTCAATCTGTTTGCAAAATGATCTATGTAAAGTTACATTCTTACAATGTATGGTATTTGGGATCTTGGATTTGACATAAATTGTTCTCCCCCTCTATCTCCTTGTTCCTTTGGCATTATTTCTCCTATTTTCTCCCATTAGATGATATTTTTGAAACTTAATGGATTAAGATTGGCTTCTATGTGCCCTTTATGCAAGAATTATGAGGAAGGTTATAAACACATCTTTTTTGAATGCACTTTTTCTATAAATGCCTGGAATCAATTGGGCTTACATTATGTTATTTCCTGAACTCATGTTGGAACTTTGATTAACTATTTGTGGGAATGGAAGACCTATGCTGGCTTTGGGGGAATGCTCTACTCTTTCTCTCTGGTGGTACTCCAGTTTCTATGGTCTACTAGGAACAGTCATAAGTATGCTAGCTCACCCCCTACTCCCTCTATTATTACTTCTTATATCCTGGCCTATTTCTCTAAGACCCTAAAGGCCCTTACTACTATTAAACCTCTAGATAAGAAAACATGGCTCCCTTCATTAGTTAGATAGAAGCCTCCTCCTCCTGGTTGGGTAAAAGCTAATGTTGATGGTGGCTGGAATGATATGTCTGCTGGTGTGGGTGAACTTCTTAGAGATCATTTGAGGCATTTTTTATGTTATTTTGCTTCCTCTGTTGCAGCTGTGATCCCCTTATTGGCAAAATGTTGGGGGGTTTTCCTTGCTTTAAAAATGGCTAAATCTTTCAAGTTTACTATGCTTAGAGTTGAAATTGACTCTAACTTGCTTTATAATATTTTTAGTGGCTGCTTCTCCTGCCCATTGAGATCTTATCTGTATGCTAAAAAAAATTTAAGCTCTTATTGATAAAGAGCACCTGGTTGTGCATTGGAGTTTCATTCATAGAGAGGGGAATTCATCTGCTGACTGGTTAACTAGGCATGCAGGTGATGTGCCTCGGGTGGGTTTATCTCCACCTTCCCCTCTCTGTCCCTTACTTATTGGAGATTCGTTGGATATGCCTTATGTTAGACATTAACCTATGTTTGCTTTCTACATGCATTTCTAGCTGCTAACAATTTTGTTTACTTATATGGGAATGTGGACTATGTGGACTGATGTACATTATGGTGCATGGGATGCGACTGTTGGACTATGTTGTGCCACTGTTTCCATGCTTTGAAACGTGGTCGAATGTTTCATTGTTTAGTTTCATTATTTCCTCTGACTCTTATTCAAGTACATTGGGCTGTTATTCTATTTTTTCTTTTACAAGACTTCCTCTAGGTGTTATATTTTTCTCTACTGTAGGGGGGACGTTTTCACTACTGCTCACTTCTTGGATGTTTTGGGCTTCTGGTCACCTGCTGCATTACTGCTTTCAATTTGCTGCACTCTTCGCTCAAGCAGATGCCTCTCTGTTTTTCTTCTAGTTGGCTCTAATTTTGGCTCCTTTGCTGGACTCTGAAATAGATTTTTTTTTCTCAGTTGGTTTTCCTTTTTGTTACAATTTTTTGGGTTCTCTTTTTTGGGTATTCTTGTATATATTGCTATACATGTATATTTTTGGAGATTTCTTTGTTTGCGTTGTACTTTTGGAGATGAAACCCCTAAGAGTGAGACTTTATTATATTTTTGTCTTTTTAGATTAGGGATCCACCTCCCATCCCCCCTTTTTGTACCTTCATTATAAACAGTAACACGTAGGGAGCCACAAGTGCTATCCCCCCCGCCTCCCCACCGAATATATATATATATATACATATACATACATACATTTAAATTTGTATAGGAAAATCATCAGTTGAAAAGTAGTACAGAACTTTATCTATTAATATATGCTCGTTAAGTTAATCAAAAGAGATAATTAGAATTATCTTACATTTATTCCAAGAGAACTCATTCAATTTAAGCTCTGGTATTCCCTTGCGTATCAAGAATGGGCCAAGCTCTTCAGCCTCACCATAGCCAATGGAAGAACATCCGGGCCCTGAATTTATAAACAACAAATAAATCATCCATCATACTGTTAAATTCACAAACAATCATTTTTATCTATTAATATTTAATCTCATACAAATCCAATTATTGAAAATTCTTAAACTACTAAACCAAAGAGATGCTAAACTAAATATTAATAAACAAAGGAAAAAAATCAAAAAAATAGAAGGCAAGTAATAACTTGTGATCAATACAGATGAAAAATATTATGTGCTAAATTTAATTTTGAATGCAAAATATTGTTTTTTAAATTTCAAGCTAATTAAATCAATTACGAATTCCCATTTTCCTCATATTCAATCCATTACAATATTTTTAAATAACTTCTTCTATTGGCAAGGAGAGATAAAACATGATTTGATATATTAGTTGAAAAACTCTTTCTCAACTTTGAAGATTATGCCAAAATATTAAAGCTAAGTACAATGTATTTACATCAAAATATCTATTTGCAATTAAATATCCATAACTAAAGTCAAAACTCTTATGTGCTACAAAAATAACCTCCTTAAATGAGAGTATGTACACTCAAATAAAAGTTTATTTTTAACACAACCTAGTTTCATTTGACATGACTTTACTTGAGCATGTGAAGACTATGTAAGAGTAACTTGTTCTTAAACTTTACATAACTATGACAGAAGCAATCAAGAATAATGGTTGTTTACATCCTATGAACCACTTAATATGGTTGGTCCCATTTTTCAATTTTAATAGAACTTAATGTAGAAGGTGTGGATAAAAAAATGAACTAAACTTAAACATGATACATCAATTAATAATAAATAAAATTTAGCCTAAATAGGCTAGTCTAATAAATATAGGCCAACCATTTTTTTTAATTCAATACACTAAGACATTTCTTATGTACAAAAAGAAAATATCCTCTCAAAGCTTAACTTCTAATTTTCAAATTAGAATTATTCTTTTCGCTTAAATAGATGGTCCTTCGATTTAATTAAGTCTACTCGTAATAATATTTTAAAGCCAATTTTATTGAAAATTTTGAATACCTAATCAATTTTTTCTCTCACACTGCCCTTGACTTGAGAAAAAAAAACCATTTGGGATAATACTAAAAGTTATACCTATATTGCATTCATAAAGTAGCAAATTTGTTGACAAGAACTTAATTAATAAATTAGCCTCTCTCCTATAGTCCTATCGTTTCCTAAGAATATGACCCCCCACACCAACTTGGTTGGTCCTATCTCTGGAAGACGACAAGACTATAATGGCGGAGCAGTTTCTCTTCACACATAAAATGAATTTCACTGTTTTTTGCTTTAAGATTAGAGCTATGCTGTGCATTCACAATTAATATAGTTTATGGAACAAGATGCATGTAAACTACACCAATATTGCTTTTTTAATAATTTGCTACCAAATATTCTGTTTATTGAGATTAATTCTGGAGTTGAGCGAAGCTAACTTTACCCATTCAGTGACTGTAAGATTCTAAAAGTGAATAAAATGAACTTGGAGGAAAATGAATAGCCCCACGTCACGGTTCCCATTCAAAGATAACTTCAAATACCCTAAGTCAAGCTTTTTACCATTCAAAAATCTAAATCAACACATCTCACCATCACCTCTTTAGAATAAGACAACGAAAATAATGTAATGTTTTCTAATCGTTTGCTTCAATATCATTCACGTCTTACATATGATATCGTTTGGTGGGGCGTTTAGTATATTAGTTTGCATGCAACCAAAAACATCAATTAAACGTGGAAAAAAAATTCTCTTAATTTATATTTCTGCTCCATAGACAAAATTGCAAATACAGCTCCAAATATATACATTTAAGGAAATAGAATGGTAATACAAGATCTATTTAATTTAGCAAATAATAATTTTGGAAAAACATTATTTAGTCTCAAGTTTTAATTATATCAGCCACAAATTCTCAAAATAACAAAAAAAAAAAAAAAAAGAAAAAAAAAGAAAGTTCACGGAGTCAAATGTCAATGACTAAGCTTTGCGTAAATTTTTGACAAGACTGTGGGAATCCCGAAAGTGATATGGAACAGGCAACGGAGTACTGAACCAACATCCAGCCTAGCATGCTTACCAAAAGTCACTCAAAATAATTTCTTCTCAAAGTTTATGAAATGAACAAATGACAATTTCAGTTAAAATGTAATTTCAGCAATCTAATTCCCGGAAAGAAATTGAAAATCATTTAGAACTGATTAATTCTTCTACTGCAGTAATCCCCCATACCTCCGTTGAGCCAAAGGAGAAGAGGCTTCTTTGAGGCCTCATCCTGCGCCTCAAAAAACCAGTAGAAAAGAGCCCTTCCGTGGCTCTGGTTAACCGTTATGTAACCGGAGTATTGCCTGAACTTTACCGGGGGCTGGCCGGGAAGCTTGGTCACGCGATCAGCCGCTTGATGAGTATTGACTTCATAATCGAGCTCAAAAGAATTGGCGGTGAACAAGAAGAAAATAAGCAACGATGAAAGAAAAATCTCACCCATTTGATGGACAGAATGAGAGTGAAGAATGCCTCTTGTAATATGATTGAACGAATTAGAAGAAAAGGGAGAAAGGAGAGGAAGGGCTATGCCTTTAATAGCTTGCTTGTATTGGTCTTTAGCTTGTATGGAAGAAGTTGCAGAGAATTCAATGCACTTTTCCATATAAAATGTCTTCCTCTTTATGTGGATAAGAGACACTGTTACGTTTCATATTTATCTTACATTAACGAGAGGATATTTGTTATTTTGCGCTGAGTTCAGGGAATACACGACATAAATTTTTTTTTTTATCTCTTCCATTAATTCCTTGGAACGTAATGAGGGAAATAAATAGCAAAAAAGAATTTAATTTTCTGCTATGGCAGTAAACTTCGTTGTCTCACTGTGACGAATGTGGCAGTAAACTTCGCTGTCTCACTGTGACGATAGAACTATGCAACAGAATTTTATTTCTGGATATCAAAATGCATTAAAGCACGGGACTAAAAATAAAATATAAGAAAAATAAATGGTCAATTGAATGTTGAATGAAGAAAAACAAATTACGATTATATATGAATTTAATTTTACGAATTCAAAACATTATACCTAGAAACACGAAAGATTCATCAATGTAAAGTTAAAATTTAGTTAAAAAATATGCTTGAATAAAGCACAAGACTAAAAATAAAATCTAACAAAAATACTCAAAATAAAGTGAAGCAAGGAAAAAATGAACTAAGTTTGTTCTCTTGAGTCAAATCATTTCTCTAAGGGTGCATTTGGGGTGGTAGTACGATGGCGATGCGGCACCGCACCAACATTTTTTTTTCCATTTAACAAATCTACGTTTTGCCTACTTTTAGAAAAGTTGCAGTTGAAAGCAACAATTTTGAAATCAGACCTAGCTAGCTGGGATGACTTCTAGAAAGCTGTAGTGTGACTTTTAGAAAAATATTTTTTTAATAGCCACAATAGCTTTTTGAACAATAGCTTCTTAGCAACTTCTTCAAATTGCTGCAGCTACCCCAAACAGAAGTTAAAACTCAGTTATTTGGCATTCTTCTTTTGAACTTTCTTCTCTAGACAAACCACCACTCATTCATTTTCTACTCAAACCCTAAGTCCACTACAATACTCCTTAACTTCAATATATGTCCCCACACAAAAACTATTCTAGGAACAACTTTACAATTACCAAATTAAATCCAAAATTCCTTTAAACTGATTTGTTGTGTGATTTTTTGTACGTCGTCACACACTATAGAACTTTTTGAAACTATCTAGACGATCAGAGATGATATTTTGAAGAATAAACAACAAGAAAGTTGTGGATTAGTGTCAAACTGAATTCTGATGTAAAATTGGCATCCGATTTGCGTATGTTTAGTGTCACCCACTGTTTCAAGATTGAAATTTTTGACGAACAAGAGTTGCATCAAATTAGCTTTACAATTATCCGAAGCTGAGTTTACTTAATGACGTCGGGCAATTCTAACACTAAATCGAATGCAAAAGCCCTTAAATAATCAGCTCCCGACCAAAACTCCATTTCCTCTAGATTTCTTCTCTGTGCAGTGCAGGCAGCGAGACCGACTAACTCCTAGACAAATCCAATGAAATTTGGTGACTCTAACCACTTCGAATGACTTCGGGGATATTTCCTCCCTCCAAATCTTGTATCCGACAAGGTGAACCCCTTCTTCAAGCTTTTGATAATTTTTTTTTAGCTTTTTATTTGTTCTCTCTTGAAGTTTTGGGGATTTAAGTTTCTATTTTATGTATATTTCAAGTTTAGGCATTAGATGTATAATGCAAATATTTGACGTTATTATGCAATTATTATTATTATTTTTGAACTTTGTAGTTTAGGAGTTAAATGTATAGAATTCAGTACGGTCATGCTAGAGCCTCATCAAGTTATAACCCTCCACCAATTCATGATTCGTGCATGAATGAGGAAGTGATTTTTGTATTCAACTTAACTCAATCAATGAGGAGTTAGCCCCAGAGGGCACCACGAGGCTTTATGAAGAAGTTCCTTTTTATATGGATGAAAATTTTGATGAGATTAACGAAGAAATTTTAATTTCCTTATCATCTGGATCATCAAATGAAACATAATAAAAAATTGTATGTATGCTTAGATGTTATATTCTGCACTATCTTGCTTTTACTTTTGCTTCTTGATTTGTTCTAGTTTTACTTTTGTGTCTCATATTACATACTAATTCTTTTTACTAATTCTAATTATTTTTCCATTTGCAGATGATAGGTTGATTCACTTTAAAATTACCTATTTTATATGCAAAATTTATACCCATGTTTTAGGATATTATGCTTTAATGAAAGATATTTTGTGTATTTTTGGTTAAATGTTCAAGAAAAAGAGTTTAAGAGCAAAAGGACATAAAAATACATCAAAAAAGTGCAAAATGGACCAAACCAAGAAAAATTATCAAAATCAGCCGAACTGGAGCCTAGGCACTAGATGATGATCACGGCTGGCATCTAGGCATGATAATTTTGGAGCCTAGGAGATAGACTCGGTTTCTAGAAGATCCATTGAATGAGACTGAATTTTGAAGGGATGTATGAAGCAAACTTATAAACCTGAGAGAGCTAAGATTTCTCTAACTAATGTGTATCACATTTCACTCTAGAAAGAGCCCTGGTGATCTTCCGAGGGGGAGTGCAAATAGTTAGGGTGAATATATTTGATGGGTGTGGAATTGATGTTTATGGGGGTGACAAGTTAAATTCTTTTATTAATTTGTTTTAGATATTATAACTACGGGTCACTGTTAGGCCCTATGGAGAGGACACGGTGGGTAATTAAAAAGTGAGAGATTAGAACCTACTCAACACTACTATACATGTCGACCCAAACTTTAAATTAGTCAGTGTTCTTTATGCTCGGAAGAGGTAAAGAATAGGTTGCTCCTATTTGTCACAATATGACATTTAAAGCTTTAAACTTTTCAAATCCTACTTTGATTACGAATTATTTGCAAGGAGAAAGTCTTCTTTTATATATATCTTGAATTTTTAAAAACTCTGCATTTACTTTTAACTTGCATTTAAAAGGAATTAGTAAAATTTATTTCATTACATAAACTACTTTAAATTTTTTCTGCAGTCTTAAGTAAAGGTTTTTCATAGTTAAAATTCCTAACTTTTTTTTTTAATTTTCATGTGGAATCGATACTAGAGTTTTTAAAGAAACTCTATATTACATGAAATAGAGTTTAGAGAAAACAATCTCTCTCACTACTTGTTTTACTTTTACACATGTCACTACTTTCATTGCATGAGGAAGAAAACTTTTAATATATTAAAAACCCCACTTTCTGATTTTCACTAAGTATTTTAATTTAGAAGTAGAATTAGTTTTGTAGTGATAATTGTAGGCTAAAATCAAAACCAAACTTTTATCGACCTTTTAAGCTAGGGCGTGTTATTCTAAACTAGAAATTCTCTTGAAAGTCGTCATGATTAACCTCGATCTCCGTAGAATCGATATTCGGGGCTTAATCAGAAAGTCCTATATTACTTGATAACGATACATATACTTGTGTAGAATCTCTAAAAATATAATTGAAATCTTATTTTTCTTGGGATCATGTTTTTGGTGTCATTACTGGGGATTAAAATCTTCAAGTGGTTGTGTCAACTTCTTAAATTCTACATATAAAAAAAATTGGGATCAAGTTTTTGGCGCCGTTGCTGGGAATCACAATGGTTGATCTTGAATTTTAGGAGAATTTTAGTTGAAGTAATTAAGCTTAGACTTGGAAAATTGTAGTGTCGTAAAAACTATTTTTGTGTGAAAAGTGTTTTTTGTATGAAAAGTGTTGTGAAAAAACAGTTTGTGAAAATTTTTTATAGTGTTGAATATATATTTTTTGTTTTATTTGTTTAATTATTATTATATTATTTGTTGTGTTGCATATGCGAAACAAAGGATCTATAAGACTTATGTCTTATGATCCCGAGTTAGAAAAAAACAGAACAATCAACAAACAGAAAGGACTTGAAAAACTAGAAATGGAAATGGAAAACATTTAAAATAATAACTTGGAAAATCATCATAAATCATTGAGGGATTATGTAAATCCTACTATAGATAAAATTCACTCAAGTATGCAAACCCCTATTGTAGAAGCTGACTCGTTTGAACTAAATCCAACAATTATCCAACTGGTGCAAAATAACCAGTTTGGGGGAACTCCTTCGGAGGATCCCTATTTACACTTATAAAATTTTCTAGAACTTTATGCTACATTTCGTTATAACAGCACGTCAGACGATGCTGTTAGACTAAGGATTTTTTCCTTTCTCACTAAGGGATAAGGCTAAAATGTGGTTTTACTCATTAGCACCTGACTCTATTAAAAATTGGGAGGACTTAGCTCAGAAATTTTTGGCTAAGTATTTTACACCTTCAAGCAATACTAAACATAGAAATGATATTATCTCATTTTGTCAGTATAAAGGGGAATCACTTTATGAAGCCTGGGAAAGATTTAAGTTACTCCTAAGAATGTGTCCACACCATGCTCTGCCTGATTGATTAATCATTCAAACTTTCTACAATGGGTTGATAGGATCCTTTAGGTCTACAATTGAGCTGCCGCTGGTGGATCATTAATGTTAAAACCATTTGATATAGCATATGCATTAATTAAAGAAATGAATACAAATGAATTTCAATGGCCATCTAGATAGGTAAATCCTAAAAAAGTAGCCAATGTTCATGATACAGATGCGTTTGCAATTCCTGCAACTCAGGTTGCTACAATATCAAGGAAGTTAGACCTATTTAGAATGAACCAACCTCAATTTACTCCAGTAAGTGAGGAAATTTCATTAGGGCATATGATTAATTCTAACTTGTATTATAGGACATTAAATACCTATTGACCTCACTTTTGGTTGAGGTCTAGAAACTTCTTTAGTAGCCTAAGTCTAGCCATAGGACTTCCCTATTGACTAGTCTTAGAAAACTAGAAAAGGTACCCTCACCATTAGAAATTCAAAACTCTTTTCTTTGCTCAACTTGAAGTTCCACATATTGATCCTAACCTCTTACAATTAGTAGGTAAGTTCATTGTGAGAAAACTCAAGAAGAGTTCCTATAGGACTACTTGGCCTTAGGATTGACCCTGGGTGTTGGTTTGAAGTTAAGGTACACAATATCCTTACAATACCCTAGCTAAGACCAATATATGAGGACCCAAAATGAGGATTTCATTGATCCATGGTTCATTTAGAATGGATATCTATCCAATTCTACTTGAAATGCTAATCTTGGGTCTTTTGCCCCAAACACTCCCAAATTACCTAACTGCCATTGGGACTATCCTTTAACCCAAAATCCCAAAAATTCTAAAAATTCTCAAAAAATTCCAATAAATCCCAAATATTCTCAATTTTATTCCTTTCAACTACCACATGACCCAATTTGACCAATTTGACCATCTTTAACCAAAATCCCAAAATTGTCCTTTAAAGACCCAAAATTCCTCAAATCCATCCCAAGTGTCTATCAATTGATCTTAATTGATCCCAATTCCCATTCTAAACTCAAATTCACTTTTTATATGACCAAACGCAACCAAATCCAGGCTGAATTGGCCCATGATTTGAGCCCAATTTTGATTTGGGTCAAAACCCCAATATTGACAATAAGACATAATCTCACTCAATTGAACCCATAGCTTAGTCAATTGGCCTCAATTAATATTGAAAAATCTTTACAACATTATTACAAATCAAAATCAACCATCAATTGGCCTTGATGAAACCTTAAATCCATTTGATTTTGGTCCAAATCCAAAATTCCCAAAATTAGCCCCAATATTGGCTAACACACCAAATCTCAACAATTGAATGCCTTAGACCTCAAATTGGCATCCAATTTTTGTTGAAAATCCTTTATAAGGTCATTTGTGACAAAAAACAACAATTATTTTGAGCTTAATCCAAAGTTAGCTCAAGTTTGACCCAAATTAGATCTATATTCTTAATTTGGATCTAAAACCAAAACCCATCAAAATCCATCCAAATTGACCATCAAATCAACTTCAAAACAATTTTTATCCTTCATGAAAATTGTTCATTATGATGTTTTAAACTAAACACAACAATCAATTTTGACTTAGCTCATGGTTAGCCCAAGTTTGACCCAAACTTAGCCCAACAAGCTTAAAATGGGTCAAAAATAAAAAATTCAGCAAATTGATTAACCAATTGACTTGAAAATGACTTTCACCCTTCATGAAAGTTGTTCCTTATGGTCTCTTACACCAAATTCCATATTTAATTAGGCCAATTGACATGCCAAACCTAGTTCAAACACAAGATTTGGTCATATGGACTTATGGCCAAATCCAAACCAATTGAGCTTGGTATGGTCAAATGAGCCTTACCATAACTCATCTTGGACTCTAGGGTTGAGTTTAAAGACACCCACCAACACATGGTTAAGCATGATATTTATCTCATGGGTAAATTTTTTTTTAAAATTCTTAAAGGGATAATAAGGAGGTTAAATCAATGTACTTGGCATACCACATGTCCATACCCTATGGTGCCATTTTTACTGATCATTATAAGCTTTAACCCTGATCCTACCCTTGGTTAGCCACTTTAACCCAAGCTAAAGCCCAAAAACCGTGAGCCCCCACAAGGCCAAGACCCAAATTCATGCCAAGAGGCCACCTCAGCTTAAATTGAGCTAAGAGCTCATCTGCTTGACACCTAAGCAGTGGGGCTAACCACTCAATTGGCCAGCCAAGCATCCCATTGGCCAATTTCTATAAAATCCACTCCCATGGCCTTGAATAGTAAGGGGTAAAAAAATTTCACCAAGGCCTTCCAAACTCTTTAGAAAGCTTCCCTAAGAGAACCTTAGTACATTGCAATCCATTTCCCTCTCTCAAATCCACCATGACAATCCAATTTTGAGCTTGAATTCCTGCCCTAATCCAGGATAAACTTCAATCCCAACCTACACAGCACCAAACTCCAAATAGATTGCCCTACACCTTCACAACAGTGAAAGAAGCCAAACCCCCAATAATTCCCCCTCTGAAATAGCCTCCACCATAGCTCTCAACCAACACCCAAAATCGGCTGTGGTCAAAATCATACATAGGTTTTACACCAGAGCCAGAGGCTTCATCCCTAAGCTCTTTGGGACCTAGCAAAGGTGTGAAGAATCTCTGATTGAGGCTAAACCTCTCGGAGCGAAGGTATAACTCACATACTTTCCCGAGCCTTCGCAAGCTCTACATTTACAATGGCTTGATTTCATAGCATGTTTACCATATAGATGTATTCGTCTCTTCAAGACGAACATTTTAAAAAAATAATCATCAAAATCCATTAAGAAATGAGAGAGATATTAAGGTTTTAAAATGAACGGCTCTCGGTTAAGGCCATCGGGGACGATGAACGGATGCCGTCCATCCTCGCGTGTATTGAGTGGATGGCGGAGATCAAGCCGGATGGTCATCCGGGACGATACAGCGGGCCGCGTGGCAGCTGAGTCAGAAGGCGGCGTCGAATAGGAGCGCGCCGCGTGGCTTTTCGATGGATCCGATGATCCAGTCAGCCCGCGGTTTGAATAAATAAATAGGATATTTAATCA
Source organism: Phalaenopsis aphrodite (assembly GCA_003013225.1). Taxonomy (NCBI): domain Eukaryota; kingdom Viridiplantae; phylum Streptophyta; class Magnoliopsida; order Asparagales; family Orchidaceae; genus Phalaenopsis; species Phalaenopsis aphrodite. Next base: position 71,736 of record NEWO01000728.1, read on the forward strand.
ATTCAGAAAATATCCCCTAAACTTCAAAAATTCATATCTTTGCATAGAAAATTCATAAAAATAAAATAAAAATACCTTCTTGCTTAGTGAACAGAGGAGAATCATGTGGAAATATTTTCACATTAATTTGATGCATAAATTATTTTTAAAAATGAATTAGGGTCAGGGGTTTTTCAATTCTCCATTCATGTTGAAATATCACCTTGACCCAAAATTTTTATATGTTATAGTCTTTGTCTAGATGCACAATTTGAGCATTTTTCCAAAGACATAGGAGATCTCTAGACAAAGATCTTAATTTTCTAAATTTTTATGTATTTTCTATTCAAATAATTATAGAAAATTGCATGTGGCTTAGAAAATTTTACAAAAAATTATTTAAGTTTCCTATGGCCAGAGTAGTCTTACGAAATAATTTCATGATTTTTAAGAATCAAAACATCAGTGTTTTGAGTAAACCCCATTTTTTTTAAAACATTTAATTTGGAGAATATAAAGATCAAAATCATTTGATTTTGGTTTTCCACTGTGGCTTATGAATCAAAGAATTCACCATAAAAATTTCAATGGATTTTTGGATCATTTGGTATTTTTAATTGATTTTTAAATATCATCATCAAATTTAACATTTAAATAATTTTTAAAAATCAAAATATAACTCTAAAAATTATGAAACTTAGTTTTTTGAGTTCTCTGATATCAGGAGGATTTAATAAAAATAAAAACTTAATTTTTAAGTTATTTTTAATTATTTTTAATAATTAAAAATAATAAAAAAAATAATAAAATATTAAACTCATGGAAATGTTTTAAATTACTTCCTTAACACTTAGGAATCATTGGAATATTTTTCCAACGTCTAAAAATAAAGATATCTATTTTTAAACCTTAGAATAATTTTTTAAGGCTTAAAAATAGAATATTTACTAAAATAATTCTAAAAAATCAAATAAAAATTAAAAAAATACAAAATAAATTTCTTTGGGTTCCCTAACCTTAGGGAGATTTTCCAAAAATATAAAACATATTTTTCAACATACAAAATATTTTATTTTTATTAAAGTCCTCAAAACTTTAATTAATTTTAATAAATCACAGAAAATTCAAAAAATCATGAATATTTGGCCAAATGACTTTCTGGTTTGGTGCTAGCTTACATAAAAATTTCAAGTGATTGGGAGTTGTCTTAATTATCTTTTGGAATTTTCCTTGAATATGCACATGTTTGCATGAAAATAATTATATGAATTAAATTAAAATATGAAAATTAACATTGTCTCCTATGATGTCTAAATTTAGCTATCAGTAGGGTTACATAAAAATATCAAAGTCATTTTAACTTAAATTTGACAAATTATGAAAGTTTGGACCCTTAGGGGCAAAAGTGTAATTTTGGATATTTTAGCCTTAATGAATATTTAGGCTTAATCAAAATGGGAAATGGGTAATTTCTGATATTAATTAACTCATTTGATGATTT
>NEWO01000728.1:102838-131008 GCA_003013225.1 Phalaenopsis aphrodite
CTAGGGGATGTCATAGATCCAGAGGAGAACCTCAGTGACTTCCCGAGCTACTCTATGGTTTAGCTTCAGTTTAGAAGAGAAATTATTTGAATGTTTCATCCTGCAAATTTAATTTATTTAGGACTTGCATATTTGTGAAAAAATCACACAAATAACCTGGAAGATGTGAGGGTTTAGGTCATAATGGGCGAAAACCTCAGAATCCTAAGACAAGTTAGGGCTTATATTGTACAATAGAGCTATACAAAAGCCTAAAGATAAGGTGAGGGTTTATGTTTCATAAGAAAACTACCCCAGTCCTATGGCTTGGGTTTTTAGTTCTAAGGAAGGAATGTTTTAATTGGGAAGACAGGTTTTGCTGTTGAAAATGGCCGTACTGCCCACCATGCTAGCTCCAAGCTCCTCCTCGTTGTGAGTTTAAGTTTTCTATTGTGTCAAATTATGATGTCAAATCAGATGGCTCTATGGTTGCAGTTCTTTAAATGTTATAGGGCATGTTAAATTTGATTAGAGTGACACCAGTTAGGATCCTACGGTTCCCTCATTCCAGTACCACTATTTTCTATCGAATTCACTTAGGCCAAATGAATTGACTAAACTCACCTTAATGAGTTCCATAATTTCATTTAGACTGTGGGAAGCCTCATTAGCAAACATAGGTTACCTCCCCCAAGGGATTCCCGACCACCTGATATAGACGTCTTAATTTAGTTGCAATTGTGGTTTTTGTGATGTTTGTGATTAAATTTTAAGTTATCTTATATTTTGAATGTTGTGGCAGTGAATTTTATCTTGATTGATTTTAATTTTAATTTTAGTTTTGTGGCTATCCTAGTAGTTTTGGTTTTCATGCAGGGTGAGATCATTATTTAACATGCAAGTTTTGTAAGCTAAAATACAGTGAAGAAAGTGTAGAAAAAAGACGGTACTGTAAACTGTAAAAGCGTACCTGACAAGTCTTCTCGTTCCACCACCTGAAACTAAAACTGCATGTATGGCAAATTTATGTAAAGTGGCAAGATAAGGTTCTGATGATTTACTAAATCCTAAATCATATCTTGGTGTGCCTCTATTAATTCAATTAAGGATGATCTTATTAAGCGAGACATAGTGAGTTTGGTAGACCTTTGAGGTATACAACAGGTCAGGAAAAAAAGCAAGTCCATGCTTCCCCCTCACCACCTGTTGAATAGTTTTGAACTTATTTAAACTTATTATGTTGGTTAATAATTAATTCTGTAAATATCTCTAGCGTTCAATGAACATCGATGTTTCAATTATCCTTAAGAGTGGGATAATCATCATTTCTCTTTTAAACTGAGAATTATGTGGGTGAAGACCCTTAAAAGGAGTAAATTAATGCTATTAAGACACTTCGCCAATTTTAGCTTTTACTTTGGCTTGTAGTGTTCAATTTCTAGTTACAGTCACTTTTCTAATCCTCATTTAACTGAATTTGATTTAGCTTAGATCATTACTAAGCCCTTAAGACCTTGGTGGATGTCTTTGTCATTTTGAAATAGATTAAACTTTAAGTGATAATAATTCATCATTAAAACATTTGAATGTCACTTGAACATCAAATAGGGTATTAAATTAATGATTTATTAATACCCAAAATCATACCCCTAAGTCAAGGATCAATTAAATTACTAGAATTCCAAATTTTAATAATTTAGGAAATTACAAATTTATACTTTCATTAGGAAAAAAATGAGATTTGTTTCTACCAATTAATCCCTTGTGTTTCACTCATCCAAATTTGTTAATTAGGATAAAAAAGGTTGCACATTTCCCTTTCTTGAATTAAGCATAAATGTTAATTAAGACCAAATTCTTAAAGTTATGTTTTTGCCCCTAAGGCTCTATCACTTCATAATTTATCAAATTTAATTCAAATGACCTTAGAAATTTCATCCTATCATACTCATGGGTAAATTAAGACATCAAAGGAGAAAATGTGATTTTTCAAAATTTAATTTAATTTATATAATTATTTATATGCAAAAATAGGGGTGGTTTTTTAAAGAAAATTCCATATCTTGACCAAGGCAGAGCCTAATCCCTTGAAATTTTAACAGGAGTTATACTTAGACCAAGAAACCATTGGGACCAAATTTCAAGATTTTTTCAGCTATATTTGAATTATTTGAATTATTTACGTGAAAGGTTAAAAAAATCATTTTTTAGCCTTTAAAAAATATTTTTAGCTTCAAAATTCAATATCTTCACTTAAAAAAAATTAGGAAAAATATTCTAATTGCTCATAAGTGCATAGGAAATAATTGAGAACATTTCCTTGAATTTTATCAATTTTGTAATTTTTATTAATTTTTAATTATTTAAATATTAAAATAGGCTTAAGTAAATGGAGTTTTTATTTTAATTACAATTTAATTTTTAGAAAATTCTCTTGATCACAGAGAGCTCCCAAAACTACTTTTTATAATTCTTTGAGTTATATTTTAATTATTAAAAATTATTTTAGTGTAAAAAATGTCATTTAACTTAGAAAATCAAGTTAAGTTATCAAATGAACTTCAAATTTTACAAAAATCTCCTGATCACAGAGAGCTCCCAAAACAACTTTTTATAATTCTTTGGGTTATATTTTAATTATTAAAAATTATTTTAGTGTAAAAAATGTCATTTAACTTAGAAAATCAAGTTAAGTTATCAAATGAACTTCAAATGTTTCAAAATTTTTATGGGTAATTCTCTGAACTTTAAATCAAAGTGAGAAATCAAAATCAAGTCATTTAGATGATTATTTTTCTCAAGTTAATTTTCTTTGTGTTTTAGGATTTTCTGAGAGTAAAGTGTGTTTTTAATGATTTGACCCATAACAATTTTCCAAAGGGTTCTTTGATCACAACATTTCTTTGGATTTTGGTAAGCAACAAGCTAACTATTATGATTAATTTATGGAAATAATAGACATAAAATTAAAAAATATGGATCTCTATCTAGTCTTCTCTGAGCTTGGAAAAATCAGATAATATCCCCCATGATAGAGGCAACATCATGCAAAAATATCAAGCTATGGAGAAATGTCTACATGTATGGAGAGTTAAAAGACTCAAAACCTTATTTAATTAAATAAAAATAAAATATGCATGAAATAAACTTCAAACCTTTTCCACACTATTCTCCTCTGTTCACTGAGCACTAGGGTATTTTTATTTTATTTTTGTGATTTTTCAACACCAAGATATGGACTTTTGAAGTTCTAGCCATTATATAAATAAAACCCTATTTTTCTACTTATCCAGCGCGACGCCACATCATCCTCGGCATCTCTGAAGCTCCATGTGGCGTCTTTCATTTTGGCACCACCATTTGAGTGAGCCCCCACTTTGTGAACCACACTTCTATTCATCACAATCAGAGCCCTCCATTTGATACAGACGCGATCCAACGGCTGTGGGTCATCGTCTCTAAATAGTGTGAGATCGTAATCATTAACCCTAAAACCCTAAGATCTCCCTTATTTCTCAACCAAATGACCTCGAGTTTGATCATATGGACTCATTTAAGTGTGACAAACATATCCATACGGTAAACATGCCATTAAACTAACCCTAACCACATGGAGAATCAAAATAGGCTCGAGAAGTAGGGAAGTTCAATACCTTTGCTATGAGAAGGAAAGCTTTAATCAGAGGTGTTCGACATGTTCTTGGAGGTCCAAGGAGACTAGGGATTGAGCTTCTAGTCATGGTGAAAGGTCTAGACCCAAATTCGATCAGAGCTAAATTTGGGTGTTCATCAAAGTCTAGTGTAGAGGCTCTCTGTGAGCGAGGATTGATAGGGCTTTGTCTAATTTCTCTATGGTGAAGGTACAGGTGAGTTTAATTTGATTTTTGTGCACTGTGGAGGTGTGGAGAGTTCTGTCCTCTCTTCGTCAAGGATTTGAGCTCAAAAATTGAACTCCAGAAAGTGGAATTAGAGCAAGGAAGTGGTTGGGTTGCATTAAGGAGATCTCAAAGAGACCGTGGGAGCAATTTAGAGGGATCTCCTTGAGAAAAAATTAGCACCTCTCTCTTGGCCATGAAGGGGCCATTTTATAGGCTTGGCCGGAGAGGAGAGGTGAGGGCCTGGTCATGGGTGAAAAAGCTTGCTTAGGTGGTAGACTAAGAGGCTCTAAAGTTTAATTGGGGTGAGCTGGCTCCTAGGGCTAACTTTGGGTTTGATTCAAGGGTTGTGGCTCTCGGTTTTGAGGTTTTTTGGCAACTAGGCTAGCTGGCTAGGCCAAGGTAGGTGGCCAGGAGGTTAGGTGATTCAGGGGAAGGCTTAATTATGGTTTACCTCTAAGGGTTAGCATGATGAAAGAGATATTTGGTTTACGCCAAAAAAAATGGGTATGAATCCCTTAATTAGGGACCCATTGGTCCATATCTTTCTTTGGTAGGTTTTGTATGGTTTATCTCGGTCCAAAAGAATGGCTTAGTGGCTGTGGTGGTCTTTGGTTGGCCAATTTGACGTTAGTAGGTCAATTTTTGGTGAGGCGTCCATGTGGGTCAAAATGGCTAAAGGTTGGGTTTGGGTTAGGCTAGCCATGATTTTGAGCCCAATAACTTGATCATCATTGTGTATATTATTGTAATAAAGATTTTAGGTGAAGGATTAAAATGATTTTGAGTTCAGTTGGGGGTTCAATTTGAAGGATTTTGGAAATTTGGTCACTTTTGGGTATGTTGGGCTAGACTTAAGTCTAGATTGGGCTAAGCTTGGGCTAAGTCCAAATTGATTGTTGAAAATGATCAATAGGAATTTCATGAAGAGTTTTTAATGTAAACTAGGTGCCAATTTTTTTGCTAAGGCATTCAATTTGGTGAAATTTGGAGACAACCAATTTGGGGCAAATATGTGGATTCTTGGGCTTCACTCAAAATTTAATGAAATTGAGGCTCTACTAAGGCCAATTAAAGGTCAAGTTTGAAGTGTAGGAATATTATGAAGAGTTTAGGATTCAAAGTGGGGGAAATTGAGTAGGTTATGGGGTTTAATTTGATGAGATTAGGTTATGTAGCCAAAATTGGGGGTTTGACTTAGATCGAACCAGTACAGAAAAAGAGTTATTGACAATTGTCCATATTTTTGATAAGTTCAGATCTTATCTCATTGGAGCTAAATGTATTGTACATATTGATCACCCTTCTATAAAATATTTGATGCAAAAGAAGGAAGTGAAACCAAGATTAATTAGAAGGATCCTTGTGATGCAAGAATTTGATTTTGTGGTAGCTGATAGGAAGGGGTCTAATAATCTAATAGCTGATCATTTATCTGGGCTAGAAAATGAAAATTCATTTTATTTTAAAAGTGAAATTAATGAAAATTTTTCAGATGAACATAAACACACTATTAATAAATGGTGTGTACCATGGCATGCAGACGCAACGATCCTTTTTATTAGTGATATTTTACCATATGGATCAACAACATAGCAACAGAAGAAATTTATTCATGATGCAAAATTTTACTTTTGGTATGACACATATTTGTATAAGTAATGTAACAATCAAGTTATTCAAAGATGTGTACCATATGAAGAAACTGAAAAAATTATTTGAAAATATTTTGATTCTGAATTCAGAGAAATTTTAGATTAGATAGAACCACAGTTAAAATCTTACAATTTAGATTTTATTGGCTTACTATATTTAGGGATGTTAAAACATCTATAAAAATATGTTATTATTGATAATAAGTAGGAAATATTTCAAAAAGGAATGAAATACCAAAAAAATTTACATTAGAAGTTGAAATTTTTTATGTTTGGGGATTGGATTTTATGGAACAATTTGTATTCTCTTTTGGAAATCTATATATATTATTTGCAGTAGACTATGTTTCCAAATGGATCAAAGCAGTCACATTAACTCGATGTGATTCTCAAAGAGTTTGAAAATTTTTAATGAAAAATATTTTTGCATGATATGGAATGACATGGAATATTTTAATGAAAAATTATTACAGATGGCGGATCTCATTTCAGGAATAAAAGACTTGAAAAATTTGTTGAAAAATATGATATTGAACATAGGATATCCATTGCTTATCCTCCCCAAACTAGTGGTGTAGTAGAATTGCCTAATAGTAAAATTAAAGGAATCTTGAAAAAGATAGTTAATCTTAATAAAATAGATTGCTCTGCTAGATTAAATAATGCATTATGGTCTTACTGAAGAACTTATAAAACTCTTATAAGAATGTCTCCATATAGGCTTATTATTAGAAAGTCTTATCATTTACCAGTAGAATTGGAGCATAAAGCTTACTGTGTTATTATTTAGCTTAATTTTAATTTAAAAGATGCTAGTGAGAAACCATTATAGCAACTTAATAAGCTTGAAGAGATCATAAATGAATCTTATGAAAATGTTAAGATTTATAAAGAAAATGAAAAATTGGCATGATTGGAAAAACATAAAAAAAGAATTTGAACCTAGACAAGAAGTTTTGCTGTACAACACAAGATTAAAATTATTTCTCATATAAACTTAACATGGAAGTCTCCAATAAACATAAGTGCCACTAAGCTTGCTGTTATATTGAAGATCCAAAAACCAAAAAAATATTTAAAGTTGATGGACATAGGTTAAAACCTTACATTGATGGGCACATACCAATTTTTAAAGTTGTTTTAATGTTGGGTCACCCAAAGTAAATACTGAGAACATCGAGGTGACGACATTAAACCAAGCGCTTAGTGCCATAGTTTTTTGTGTAATTTTTTTAAATTTGTTTTTACATTATATAAACTCTTTATGATTTAATTCTATGTGCCTGGAGACTTCCATGTTAAGAAAATACGTAAAAACTATTTAATTATTGAATTTTATGGAAGGTATGAAAGTTATTTGAACCTTAGGCGAAGCGATGCAAAAGAGTGCGCTGGTGCCAATGTGCCTAAACTGGCACCTAAGCACCTTTTTTACAAAGCACTAGTGCTTAGGCACCTAAATCTAGTGCCTAAGCGCCACTTTCAAGAAAGCCCAGTGCCTAAGCGCCAGAATTAGGCGCCTAGGCGCTGTAGTTGGAAAAACTACCCGGAAAACTTCTTTTGACAGTTTTTGGTAAAATTTGTCTATATAAATCCTAAAACCTATCATTTGGAATTAAATTAATTTAGTGTGGAGGGAGAGGATTCACTATTCTTGTTCTTATGGCTTCCAACTCCAACAAAACTTCCAAATATAGGATTTTCAACTAGAGGAAGTTCATTAGTTTCAATGTGCAGAGGTTGCACGATGATATTCTTATGAGAAAGAGGCTGATCCAGGAAAGAGGTTTTATGAATCACGGATTTGATACTCTTGGTATTATTGTGCAAGAAAATATTGTGCAGAGGCGATGGGAAGAACTATGCTGCTCAACTACGACCGTAGTAATTTCTGTTGTGATGGAATTTTATGTAAATCTTCATGGGATTAATCAAGGAGTTGTCTATGTTTGGGTACCTTTTACTCATTCAAGAATTAATTATTTGTTCTAGATCAAGAATGTTCTGATTTGTAATCATGCAAGCTTTGTCCCTACAAGGGCAATATGAAAGAAGTCTTTCGATTCTTGATGGATGAAGATGGAACTTGGGAGATAAGAGATAGAAATAATGTATGTTTTTCTTCTTCATTATTAAATTCCGCATCAAAGCTTTGGCATATCTTTAATTCCAAAAAAGTGTCCCTACTAAAAAAATCAGTAAAGTGATGAAGGAAAGTGGAAGACCTATTGATGTGGGTGTTATATTAGGTAGAATATATTCTTGGTTTGATTCTAAGAAGATCTACTCAGTCATCCACACTATTTTTGCTTTGTAGCAATCAAAAGTTCCATACGATAATTGGGAAAAAGTGCTTCTTCCTTGGAAGCCCATTCACTTAGAGTTAAATAGCGACTACTTAGAAAATGAAGAAGTGGATGATAGAAATGTTCCTATGGATCATTCATCTCAAAATTCATCACTATTATGACCCTAATTTCTAGATAGTTCATATGTTATTTTGAAGAAGATTTAAAAGTTGGAAAAAGAGATGATTAATTTTTTTATGCAATTAGTAACATTTCTGATTAGTTTGACCATCTAGATTGGTGAATTAAATAGCAATTTGATCACACACGACTTACGGAAGAGGTTACGTGTTGAACTCACTTTTTTGTTGAGGTCTACTCTTTCTTCCTTAGAAGCCTAAGATCTAGCCATAGGATTTTCCTATTGACTATTCCTTGAGGGCTAGTAAGGGAACCCTCGCCATTATAAATTCTAAATGACTCTTTTATCTCTCGAAGTTCTACATGTTGGTTCTAACCTCTGGCACTTAGTAGGATGGAACTAACATGGAGGAGCTCAAGAAGAGTCCCGATAGGACTGTCTGGCCTTATGGTTAACTCTGGATGGTATGGACTTGGTCAATTTTGCACACACACACTTGAAACCCCTCACATTCACTCACACCCTAAACCTTAACCAAACATGCTTAGCTTGATCCCTTACTCTTTTTAGAAACTCATGTGGATAGTCCCCCAAACCCTTAGCCCTAGGCTAAGGTTTCACTAAGACCAGCACATGGACGGTCCAAAGTAGGAATTCCCTTGGTCTCATGACACCATAAGGGTAATTTTGTGACTAACATTCCCATTGAACCCCAATTCTACCCAATTACCCAATTTTGGCCATTTAGCCCCAAACTTTTCCAAAATTTCCAAATTGTCAATGGAACCCTAAATTTTGAAAAATGATCGAAATCCTTCAATTTTATCCAAAAATCATTTTAAACCATTCAAAACAACCTATATTTCCCAAAATACCTCAAAATTTTCAAAATTCCCAAAATACCCTCAAATTTGCCAAAATTACCAACAAGCCCCTCATGGCCTAAAAATTCTCAAAACCTCTTAAATCATCCCTAACACTCCCAAAATCAATCCCATCCATCAATAGGACCCAATTTGACCAAATTGTCCAATTTTGACCAAAATCCCAAATTTACCTCTAAACGCCTAAAATCCTTAAATCACCCCCAATTTCCCCCAAATTGATTTCAAATTTCACCAATTTCAAATACAAACTCAATTAAATCATGTTTAAGACAACTTTAACCAAAATCAAGCCCAATTGAACCCAATTTCAAACCCAAATCTCAGCCTAATTCAAATGCCCCAAATTGACTTTAAGCCAAAATTACACCAAATTAAACACTCTAGCCTATCCAATTCTAGCAATTTTGGACTCCAAACCCTTCACGACATCCTTCTAGACCAAATGGAACCTTCAATTGGCCTTGTACTAGCATTAAGACTACCCGAAATCCAACTCAAGTAACAACCCCCAATTTTTCCCTAAAGTCCAAATTCCTCTAAAATGAACCTCGTTCCCCCTCATTATTTCACCCAAATTATGCCCAAATGCCTCATGAAATTTTCCTAAATAAAATTCACCATTTAATTTGTCTAGATCCATGCTCTAACCAAGCGTAAACCCAAATCCAAGCCAATTCATACATTTTGAGCCCAAAACCTAAATCCACACCATGAACCGCCTCAGCAACCATGTTGACCTCACTTTTGGTTGAGGTTTAGTTTTTTCCTCTTTAGTAGCCTAAGGTCTAGCCATAGCACTTTCCTATTGACTATTCTTAGAAAATTAAACAAGGAACCCTCACCATTAGAAATTCTACACTCTTCTTTACTCAACTTGAAGTTCCACATATTGTTCATAACCTCTAGCATTTAGTAGGTGGGTTCACTATGAGAGAACTCAAGGTAAGTTACCTATAGGACTGCTGACTCTGGATGTTGGTCTAGAGCTAAGGCACTTACAATCATTTACACTCACAATCACTCACTACCCTACCCCAGAATTTCTAGGCTCTGGTCCCTTGATACTTTTGGGAGACTCAGGTAGGTGGTCCCTTAAACCCATTAGCTCTAGGCTAGGGTTTGGCTAAGACCACTACATAAAGGACCCAAAATGGGGTTTCTATTCGTCCATGGCTTATTAGTGGTGGTTGGTACTTCAACTCTACCAGGACACCCAACCTAGCCTCTTGCCCCTAAACTCCCCTAAATTACCTAGATACCCTTAGGACCCCAAAATCCTCAAATTGGTCAAATTAACAAAATACCCCTCTTTAGCCCAAAATTCTAAAAATTCTAAAAAAATCCCAAAAATTTCCAAAACCTCCCAATTTCACTTCTCTGAACTATAACATGACCCAATTCGACCAATTTGACTATCTTTGACAAAAGCCCCTAAATTACCCTTTAAAGGCCCATATTTCCCCCAAATTACCCCAAATGTCTATCCAATTGATCTCAATTTACCCCAATTTTAGTTCTAAACTCAAATTAACCCTTGATGTGACAAATATAGACCAAATCCAAGCTCAATTGGTCCATGAATTGAACCCAAGTTTGTAAACCAAAACCCAATTTTGGCCCTATGACTTGCTTCCACCAAATTGAACCCATGTCCTACTCCATTCGCTACAATTTGTGTTAAAAAAACCCACAAAACATTCCTACACATCAAATTTGAACTTCAATTGGCCTTGGTGAGACCTCAATTTTATTTGATTTCAACCTAAGTTGAAAAGCCCCAAAGTTGCCCCAAATTGGCTGTCTTAAAATCCCACCAAATTGATGGTCTTAAACCCAAAATTTCCACTCCATCCCTTCATGAAAAATCTTCAAAACACCTCCGTTAATCAATTGAACCATTCAATTTGGACTTATCCGATGGCTATCCCAACCTAGACCCATGTCTAGCCCAACATGCCCAAATTGGCCAAATTCCAAAAATCCCTCAAATTGACCTACCAATTGAGCTCAAAACCATTTCAACCCTTTTACAAAAATCTTCATAACAATCATCTACACAATGTTGATCAATCAATTGGGCCAATTGACATGGCTAACCTTGCCCAAACCCAAACTTTGATCACTTGAACCCACATTGAACCTATGCATTAAAGATGGCCTAACCACCCCAAGGTCATCAAATTAACTCCACCTCAGCCATTGGCTAGACCCTAAGACTGAGCCAAAACCCATCTAACCACCTAAAATAAGCCATGGACCAAAAGTCCCCCAAATTAAGGGATCTTATTTCCAAAAAATGCACTTGCTTAAGTCCCATTACCAAAACTAAACCACACTGCATTAAATTACTTTGAAAGATTCCCCTGGATGCCCTGAGCTCCTAGCCACCTCACCTTGCCATGAAGACCGGCCTAGTCACCGGAGGAGCTCAAAATAGAGAGCCCCACCCATGGAACTTTACCCAAATCAAACCTAGAAGCCAGCCTAGATAAATCAAATTGTAGAGCTCCCTGCCCTCCACCTAAGCACCACAATGCACCCAAACATTTTCCCTAAGAGCCACCCCATGGCCGTTTTTATAAGAACTTACCTCCACGGCCATGGGAGGTGTGTTGAAAATTTCTTAGAGAGAGCCCCCTAAGCTTTTCTCAAAGCTTCTCTGAGGTTCCCTTAGTGCAATCCAACCACCCTCATCCCCCCTGAATTCCACTGTGGAAACTCAATTTTGAGCTCAAACCTTTGTCAAAAATAAGGACAGAGCTCATTACACTTCTACAGTCCACCAAACTTCAATTACTTGTGCCCACAGCTTCACAACTGAGAAAGAAGCCAAAGTCCCATGAAATCCCCCTCTGAAATAATCTCTACAATAGCTCTACACCAACACCCAAATTTGATCCTGATCGAAATCATAACCTAGATATTTCACCTAGATTAGAGACTCAATCCCTAGCCTCCTTAGACCCCAACGAACATGCCGAGAGCATCTGATCGAGGCTTCACTTATCAGAGCCAAGGTAAAAAAACTTGTCCTCCTCCTGAGCCTTTTTGGATTCTCCATTTAATTAGGCTTAATTTAATTACATGATTACCGTATAGATATGTTCGTCTAACTTAGACGAGTCCATAGGATCAAACCGAGGTGATTTAGTTGAGTCTAGGTTGAGATCTTAGGGTTTTAGTGTGAACGGACACGGGATCACTCTATCGGGGACGATGACGATGAGCCGTCCGATCACGCGTGTTTCATATGGACAGAGGAGATCGACCCGGACAACGCTTCCTAACATGAACCGCAGACTGAGTCAGTACAACGGTGGACAACATCATCAAATAAGAGAACGCCGTGTGGAGCTTCAGAGACGCCGTAGGTTGATGTGGCACCGCGTGTTTAAATACAAAAATAGGGATTTAATTAATTCAAAAAATAACCCCTAACTTAAAAAATTCATATCTTGGTGTAGAAAAGTCACAAAAATAAAATAAAAATACTCTCTTACTTAGTGAACATAAGAGAACAAGAAATAATTTTAATTCCTTGTGATGCATATTTTATTTTTAATTAGTTAAATACTGATTTGGATGTTTTGATACTCCATGCATGTAGTAATATCATGAGGGCTTGAAATTTTAGCATGTTGTTGCCTCTATCTTAGGAAACATTCCCTTATTTTTCCAAAATTAGAGGAGGTCCCTAGACAGAGAATCATATTTTTCAAGGTTATATGCATTATTGGCTTAAATTAATCATTAAAATCAGCATGTTGCTTAGAAAAATCCAAGAAAATTTTGGAAGGTTTAATTTAACCAGATAACTTTTAGAAAAATTTCCCATGAGCCAACTCTTTCAAAATACACCTAATCTTCAGAAACCCTAAATCACTAAAATAATTCACTTTGAAAAATACAAATAATAAAATGACTTGATTTTTACTCTCCACTATTTTTTAAGATCCATAGAAATCACCATAAAAATTTTCAAAGCATTTTGAGTTCATTTCATAACTTAAGTTGATTTTTAAAGATAAATAACACTTTTGGCACTTAAATGATTTTTAAAAAATCAAAATATAACTCAAACATTTATAAAAACTTATTTTTTGAGTTTTCTATGATTAAGGATATTTTCTAAAAATAAAATGATATTTAAAATAAAAACTTGATTTTTAACCTATTTTAAATATTTAAATATTTAAAAATTCATAAAAATCACAAAAGTAATAAAATTCATGGAAATCTTATAAATTGCTTCTTAAGAACTTAAGAATAATTAGAATATTTTTCCTAATTTTCTAAATAAAGATACTGAATTTTAAAGCTTAAAAATAATTTTTTAAGGCTAAAAATGAGTTTTCACTAAAATAATTCCAATAAATCAAAAAAATTCAAAAAAATATAAAATATTTTCCTTTGAGTTTTCTGACCCTAGTAAGACTTTTAAAAAATACAAAACTTAATTTTACCCATTTAAAATATTTTTTATTTATTAAATTCCCCAGAATTTAGAATAATTCTTAAAATTCAAATAAAATTCAAAAAATCATGAACTTTGGACCAAAGTCTTCTATGGCCTAGGTCTACCTCTAATACAAATTTCAAAGGATTAGGATTTATATTGGTCAAGTTAAGAATTTTCTTTGAAAAAGCCTATTTTTGCATAAAAATAATTATATAAATTAATTTAAATTTTGAAAAATCACATTTTCTCCTCTGATGTCTTAATTGACCCATGAATGGGGTAGGATAAAAATTTCAAAGTCATTTGAATTGAATTTGATAAAATTTTAAGTGTTAGAGCCTTATGGGCAAATAAGCCTTAATTAACATTTACGCTTAATTTAAAGAGGGAAATGGGTAACCTCTGATCTTAATTTGGTGTTTGAAGCATAAGAGGTTAATTGGTAGAAACCAATCTCACTTTCTTAATTGAAAAGATAGGTTAATACATTTCTAAATTATTAAAATTTGGAAGTTTATTAAAATAAAGTGAACCCAGGACTTAGGGGCATGACGTTTGAAGTCAGCAATTAATCAATTTAGTACCCCTATTTTGATGTTAAAATAAGATTCAAATCATGAATTATGACCTTCTAAAGCTTAATCTTTTCAAAATTAATTAAGACACTCACCTAGGTCTTAAGGGCTTCGTAGTGACTTAGGCTAAATCAAGTTTCATTTAAATAAGGATTAGAAAAGTAAACATCATTGAAAATTATAACATCTTTCAAACATTACAAGCCCAATTGGAAGAAAATTCAAACATTACAAGCCCAATTGGTAGCAAATTCAAACATTACAAGCCCAATTAAGATCAAAATTTGGCTAAGTGTTCCAATAACACTAACTTACCTCTCTAAGGGTCTTCACCCGCATAATTTTCAAAAATTAAAATTACCGATGATAATTACCTCACTCTTAGGGGTAATTCATACATCAATGCTCACTAAGCACTAATGGTATTTATAGGATGAATTATTAAGTAACATAATAAGTTCAAAAGAACTCGGGATTTTCCACCGGGCAACGAGAGAGTAGCACAAACCTACTTCTTTCTCTAGATCTGTTGGATACCTCAGAGATCTACTAAACTTAATATGTTTTGCTTGACAAATATCATCCTTAATTAAAATCCTCAGGACTCACCAGATATGACCTACGGTTAGGTAGGTCGTCAAAATTTTGCTTCCCTATTTCATATAAACTGCCTTAACATGCCTTTTGAGTTTTAGGTGGTGGAATGAGAAGACTCGTCAGGTACGCTTTTATAGTTTTTAGTGTTGTCTTTCTTGCACTTTCATACTGTACTTTTATATTTGCAAATTTGCATGCTAAATAACGATACCACCCTGCATGAAAACTAAAACTATCAGGATAGCCATAAGACCAAAAGAAAAACCAAAATTAAAGTCAAACAAGATAAAATTCACCCCACAGTATTCAAAATATAAAATAACTCAAAATTTAATCACAAACATTACACAAAACTACAATTGCAACTAAATTAAGATGTCTCTGTTGGATGATCAAGAATCCCTCGGAGGAGGTGACCCACGATTGCTAACGAGGCTTTCCACGGTCTAAATGAAATTATGGAACTCATTAAGTTGAGTTTAGTAAGTTCATTTGGACTAAGTGAATAGAAAATAGTGGTGCCGGAATGAGGGAACCGTAGGATCCTAACCAGTGTTGCTCGAATCAACTTTAACATGTCCCAATAAAATTTAAAGAACTTCAACCATAGGGCCACCTGATTTGACACAATAACTTGACACACTAAAAAACTTAAACTCGTCGCAGCAAGGAGTTTGGAGCTGGCATGGTGGGCAGCACGACCATCTTCAACAGCAAAACCTGTCTTCCCCAGCTAAACCAAACTTCCTCCCTTAGAACTAAACAACAAAACTATATGAATTCGAGGTTGCTTGCTTAGGGAACATAAATCCTCACCTTATCTTTAGGCCTTTGCGTAGCCTTGCTATACAATATAAGCCCTAACTCACCTTAGGATTCGGAGGTTGTCATTTTTCACAACCTAAATCCTCACATCTTCCAGGCTATATGTGTGATATTTTCACATGAATGTAAATCCTGACTAATAAAACTGGCAAGATGAAACATTAAACATTTCTCCTCAAAACTGAAGCCAAACATTAGGATAGCTTAGGAAGTCATCGAGGTTCTCATCTGGATCCATTACATCCCCAATTTATTTCTTCTTTGGATTCTACAATAAAATGTTCCAAATTTGAACCAATCCTCTTTCACTCCTCTACGTTCGATCTCATTGAAAATTCCTACATTTCGAAACTCCTTGAAGATAATATTTTCTGATTTTTATCGAAAGTCTTCTTAGGCGACTTTGGTCATTTAAGATGTAATTAACTTTTGGGGCTTGCCCTTATAAGGAGCATGTTTGAACCTAGCTTAATATTAACCCTATTTAATACTTTATATTAAATAGGGGAACTTGTCGGCAAATATAAAGGTTTCACAGACCAGACGGATGTCATTATTCCTTAGTTTTTTTGATTGAGCCTCATCCTCAAGTCTTGTGTTTATCCTTCAGGATAGATACAGAGTTTGAGGTAAAGCGCTCTTTTATATAAACTATGAAAAATATGGGGTCAGTTTGATTTTATACTTTTCTAAACTTCAACGTCCTTTCGAAGCGGGCAATGGGATTTCGATTCCGGTGACCCACAGCTTCTTACGGCAACTCCAACCAAAAATAGCACCGACAACTTCTAGCGACTCCGCTGGAGACAGGCTTTTCTCTCCATACAAATCAAGCAATATTATCTTCACACATCAGTAAATATGTCCACGTCTTGTTTGGACCAAATTACCCTTCTTTTGTTGGCATACTTTACCCATTCTATCTTGGGAAGGTACAACCAACTCCTTGGAATTCAGTACTAGCTATTCAACCATCTTTGAACAAAGGGAATTAGAAGGCCATTAAGCACTCTTTAAATTTTCATGTGGGGGTAGGACCCCTAATAGGTGTGTCGGTGGACTAGTTTCACCTGGGCGTTGTCTGCCATTAATTGGGTCCCGCACTGGGTCCTAAAATACTTCACATCTCCCTTCTAATTTGATTTGCTATTCTTGCAAATTAAACCAAATTGTGTTGTCCTGCGCGCACATTAAAATTTTCTTATATTAATTAAATTTTACACCTTGATTTTTCTTAAACAAAAATTTAAAATACCCATAAATTAAGACCCGCTCGGTCTACAGATCAACCTCTACTTTCAGTGCGTGCACTAAAAATTACAAGGTTTTTGGCTATATAGCTAACCCAAAAACTTTCCATTTTCAAGCCTGCTGTAATGACCTACCCAATGGTGACTTTTTACTGCAACCTGCCAACGAGTCACGAAGCCTGCAACCTCGCTCCTACCATCAAATTCAGAGCTATATTTAAAGATCTCAAGGTCATCCTCAGGAAAGCCCTGTTTGTAGTGATGAAGGTCGCCGCACCAGAAATACCAGAATCATTTGCAGAACTCAACCTAAACTGCCTTCAAGACTTCCCTGCCTGCAAGAAGTCTAAAACTACTGTTATCACGGCACCCGCCAAACTTATTAGCTTCGCTGCTGCTAAGGGGAATAAAGTAATGATTATTGAGGATCTGATTGAGGAATTAACTGTCCCACCACCCGTGTTTGAAATCGGATCAAGTTTGAGAACTGTATCGCTGACCTGCACTCAAAAGAGGAACAACAACAGAAGAGTTCGGAGGGCCATCAAAGCCCAGGCTCCCAAAGAGACACCCTTTAAGGAGGAGCCTCATCTAGTTGAAGAAGGATTACCGGAAGTTTATCCACTCCTACGAGGGAGTAGATTCCATCCTTTGACGGATACCAATGGATATGAGAGTATCCAAAGAATCTCCGTTGCATTACCACTACTTCATGGTCACGATGAAGAGAGAAAGAAGTTCACTCCTATCTCTCGAGTTAGTGCAATTTTCAAAAGGATAGCTGCCAAAGAAGGATGTTCACTTAGCGAGTTACCTAAACAAGTGGGAGATACAATTTCACCTCGCATGAAGAAGGAAATTTTAAAGGGTGTCATGTCTGATAGACAATCTCACAAAGCAACTGTAGTGCCACCTACTCGTATCCCCATTTGGTTCTGTTTAGGGAACAGAGTTGATACCACAATAGTTAGTACTGATTATACCGCTACATAGACCGCAGAATGTCGACCGGCTAAGTCGAGACCGCGTCCAAAAATCTTACCTGTCACCCATTATGGAGATATTTCTACAATACCAAAAGCAAAGACAAGACGATTACCTGAAACTATAGTCAGTCTACACCATAGGGAGCATACTTTCCCTCGACATACTGGTGTTTCTACTAAGACACTCTGTCCTCAGACATCATCATTGAAAAAGAAAAAGGTATGGGTACCCAAGGTTGCTGCATCAATAAAGTCCAATGGACCTGCGGGACATGGAATGAAACTAGGATCTGAAATATCTGACATCGTCGTGACAATAGCCAGCGAGATGGAGGAACCAATAGAGGATGTCCACAGGGTCCTCCAGATCTTAAAGAAATCAAGGAATCAATAATTGAATAAAAAGTTGAGAAACTCAGGATTGAGATTTCCAAGTTAGCTGGAGAGCACGGTGTTTCCATCGATAGCGACGATGAAAATTTTGGTTACAATGATTACTTGGAGGAAGATTTCATGGATGTCTATGTAATCAAAACCAGAGCCACCACATCTGCACACGAGGCTTACACCAAAGAGAATGTCATAGATGAACTACGTAGGGCTGTCCTCCCAAGGGATGAGCAAGTTAGTGTATTGGAGAAAAGAATAGAAGAGATGACCGCAGTCATGACCGCTATGGCCACTATTCAGGGGCAATCACAAGCGCCGAAATTGGCTTTTCCAGAGATCATTTAGGTAGAAATCATACACATCACAGATAAAAAGAGAGAGGTTTCTTCAACAAACAGAGATGAGCGACGAAAGAAGGATTCTCCATCAAGTGTCATGCCAGAAAAGGAAATAAAGCAAATGGTTGAACAAGTGTGGGATGTCTTAACCCAATCTAAGGGTGGTGCATTGGTTCTAAAGGGTAGACCTTTCCCAGAGGAATTTGATGTCGTGCCTTTCCTCAAGGGTTTTGTAGCCCCAAACTTTAAGATTTTTTGATGGGACTGAAAATCCAGATAGCATATAGCACATTTACGAGCCAGTTGTGGCAACACGAGAAATAGCGAAGCTCTACTCTTTCAGCAGTTCATCAACAGCTTGTCAGGAATTTTTTTTGACTGGTACGCTGACTTACCCAACAGGTCAGTTAAAATTTTTTTCGAGCTGGAACAACTTTTTTTGAAAAGATTTACCGGAGCGCAGTATCATGTCTCTATTGGAGAGCTCATGATGGAAAAGCAAAAGCCTAGCAAAACTTTGGTGGACTATAGTTTGAGGTGGAGAAAACTTAGCATGAAATGTGAATCTCAGTTACATGAACATCATGCGATTGAAATTCTACTCAAGTGCATTCATGGGCCAGTAGCTTTCATGTTCAAGGGACTCACTATCAAATCCTTCGAGAAGCTACTCAGTAAAGCCAACAGTCTTCAAAAAGAAATTTAGCAGATGGAGCCATACGAAAAGGCTAAGGTGAACAGAGTGTTTGAGAAGAAATTAGGAGTAGTGGCGACCATCAACAAAGGAAGGCAGCCGATGAAGATAATATGCAGAAGATCCTTGCCAGTATTCATCACAGTACGCTCTAAAACAGTTTAGTCAATCCAACCAGTGACCGCCTCAAGAGGGATCACCACGAACAAGAGATAAGAAAATGTCCCTATAAGAGAGATGTAAAACAGTGCATTCTTTCAAAGATGAAGCTATACCTAAAATATTCAGAAGTCTGATGAAGAAGCAGGAGTTCAAACTACCAAATCCAAAGAAGCCCGAAGAGGCGGATAAGAAGAATGAACCAATTTATTGCCCATACCACCGGTTGCTTGGGCACACTATAGAAAAATGTTTCATCTTTAAAGACTGGCTCGAGAGGAACCTTAAAGAAGAGAACATAATAATCCCAAAAAAATATTTAAAAGAACCTGAAAAAGGTTCCATAAATATGATTTTGGTCGAGCCAATCTCCCCATATGATCCGTATATTGGAATAGATGGATGGAGTACAACTTGGGATGATTTCAAGAGGGTCCTCAATCAAATAAAGGATCCATCAAAACAATCTTTTACATATACTAGAGATGAAGAATGGATTGAGGTCTGGAGTAGATCATCCAAGAAAATAGTGAACAAGATTCAGTCTGCATCAAAACAAGCCTCCATTCAGAGTCCTCAGCATACTAAGCTGGAGATGAAGGTTTCACCAAGAGATCCATCATCGTCAAGGACAAAGGAAGAAAAAAAGCATCAATACAGGGATTGATAGCACAAGGTGGTAGGATAGGGGCTACCTCTACTAGATTGGTTGTCTCGAATTTGGGGAAGAAAATCCTCGAACTCTTGACTTTGTATGATTATCTTTTTGTCCCTCCGGGCTCTTATGAATATAATGATTGTGATTTTGGCTACGTTTTAACTATTTATGGAGATAACTTAACTGGTTATGACCAATATGACTTCAATCTTGATCCCCAAAGCGATCCTTAAATCATACTTGAGTATGATGAATTCGTTTTCAACGGCACTGATAACGAGGAGCCAATTTTCAAGCATCACAGTACACCTCTTACCATCAACTTAGATCTTTCCAACAAAGAGGAAGAGATACCAAAAGATTAAACAATGATATCTCAAGAAGAAGAAATCATAGAAGTTAACTTAAGTAGCGGAAAAGTGTTACCACCAAGAATAGCTCTAACAGATAAAGGAAAACAGATAATGACTAGAGAAGAGATGCCTCCACCTCCAACAGTGGAATAACCACATAATCAAGATAAAATCAAAGGATCATACAAGGTAGACTACAACATGTTAGCTCATCTTAGGAAGTTGTCAACCCGATTAAGCATCTACGACGCTCTGATCCTGTCAAAAGAGATGAGAGAGTCTCTGGTTACGGCTTTGCTTGACCCAAAAATTTGCTTAGCTCAGTCAGCCAATACATCCTCAGATGAAGTTTGTTCGTTGAAAGAACAGCCTAGGGTAACCTTCACAGATGAAGACTTGCTACTCGGTACTGCCGACCACAACCATCCCCTCTACATCTCCATTAACATCGGCAAATTTGTGTTGTCCAGAGTTTTAGTAGATCATGGAGCATTTCTTAAATTGATGAGCCTACAAACATTGGCCTATTTGGATATTGAAGCTCAAGAGCTTACGATCAATAAAATGATGTTAAGAGGACTCAACCAAAAGGGAGAAAGAGCCCTTGGATCATTTACACTATTTATGAAGGTTGGAGAACTCGTGACAACCGCTAAATTTCATATCATCGACACCGAGACCTCTTTTAACACTCTACTGGGTCAACCATGGATTCATGAACACAATATGGTTCCATGATCTCTACATCAGTGCATCAAATAGCGCAAGGATGGTGAAGTAAAATGCATCAAAGGAGACCTACAAGTATCTACGAAGATGCTGCCTACTACACACCTCCAAAGAGGACTTTTCTCTCGTGAAGTTATCGGAAAAAAAGATGAAGATTCAAAAGAATTACAAAGAGGAGGCCATTCAACTCTGCTTCAGCGATCTTCCACCACTCACTTACAATGAGTTGGTGAAGTTTCTTTTAGTTCGCGCACCCGAGGTCGAGGCCAGGTATGTGGACGAGGAAGGATCAATTTAATTGTTGAACGAACTAAACCAACCATCAATGTTAGTGATGAAGACATTTCTGAAGATGAGATAATGATGACGAGACGAAAGAAACCTCAGTACGAGATATCCTTAGAAGATAGAGAGAAAAATGAATATGAAATAGTGTATGCTCGGATAAACCACAATGTGAATACTATGACCCTCACGTTGATTCTCCATAAAAGAGTTGAGAGTTTAGAGTTCAAGGAAGTCCGTAGTGTTGGTACAAAGCCGATCAAATTTTACCATGCTTCTACATTTACTGAGCTTGAAAAACATGTAAATTTGGATGATGATCCTAATGAATTAATGGAATTGCCTTTTGGTTACTTTTCGCCTTGTGTTCAAAAGTTAATTCTACAGGGACATTTACCAAAATAAATGCCAAAAGATAAATTTCAACTTTTTGAAAAATTATGGAATGGTAAAGGTCAAACTCCAAATTCAAATAAGGGTCTCGAATTTGGTATAGTCAGACCAGTCGATGATTATGAATTTTGCATGGTTGTTACTGGTGAGTCAGAAGAGGATTGCCTCCATATAGAGTATGACTCTACTAATCAACTAATAGAAGTTCCTCCCATAAAATTTGAGAGGAAATTAAATTTACTGTTGATGAATTGAAAGAAATTAACTTTGGGACTGAAGAACAACCCCAACCTATATTTATAAGTTCTCTACTCAATGACGAAGAATCTTGAGAATTGATCAAACTATTAACATAATTCAAAGATTGCTTTGCATGGAGCTATGATGAAATGTTAGGACTGTCAGCAGAGGTTGCAGCCTATAAACTCGGGGTGGATAAGAATATAACCCTAGTAAAACAAGCTCTCAAGAGAATGAGAGTTGAATTAGAGCCAAGTCATCGCCGAGGTGAAGAAATTAATAGACACCAACTTTGTAAAAGAAAAACAATACCCCAAATAGTTGGCTAACATTGTACCTGTTAAGAAAAAAAATGGACAGATCCGTGTTTGTGTTGACTTCAGAGATTTGAATAAGGCATGTCCAAAAGACAAATTTCCACTACCCATACAAGAGATGATGGTTGACATCGCTTCAACACATGAAATTTTCTCCTTCATGGACGGATCGTTGGGATACAATCAAATCAAGATGGCTCCTAAGGATGCAACACTTACAACATTCAGAACACCGATTGGAATTTTCTGATACACAGTGATACCGTTCGGCTTAAAGAATGCCGGAGCAACATATCAGCGCGCAATGACGAAAATTTTTTATGACTTCATTCTCAACTAACTAGAATGCTACGTGGATGATTTGGTCATCAAAAGTAAATAAAAAATCAACCATTTATACAATTTTATGATTATGTTTGAACGGTTACGACAATAATACCTTAAAATGAATCCCTTAAATTCCGCATTCGACGTTACTTCTGGGAAATTTTTGGGATTCGTTGTCCGACATCGAGGAATCGAGATCGACCCAGATAAAATTAAAGATATCTTAGAAATGCCTCCTCCTAAAACCCTGAAATAATTACGTTCCTTCCAAGGGAAGTTGGCATATCTGAGATATTTTATTTCTAATCTCTCAGATAGGTGTCAGCCTTTCTCGGTATTAATTAAAAAGGATGTCAAATTCATTTGGGAAGAGAAATGCCAGTGGGCCTTTGAGGATGTTAAACAATATTTAATGAGATCTCCTGCCTTGGCAGCCCCTACCCCAGGGAAACCATTGATACTTTATGCCGCGATCTTAGATGACTCTCTTGGAGCCCTCTTAGCCCAAGTCAATGATGAGGGTAAAGAAAATACACTCTACTACTTAAGTTGTTTCCTAATACCGATGAAGATAAGGTATCCACCTATTGAGAAGCATTGTTTGACATGAATTTTCGCCGCTCAAAAGCTTAGACATTACATGCTTTCTCAAAAGATTACTCTAATTTTAAAATTGAATCCATTGCAATATCTGATGACCCGACCAACACTCTCCGAACGTTTAGCAAGATGGTAAATGATCTTATTATAATTTGATATAACTTTTTTTGCCCTCCGTTCTATCAAAGGATAGATACTTGCAAACTTTCTCGCTGCACACCTACTGCCAACTGGGTCCTCTCTCAACGACGAGTTACCAGACGAGCATAAACTACAAATAGAATTCTCCAGTGTGCAATGCTGGGAGATGTACTTTGACGGTGCTTCATCAGCCAGAAAAGAGAAAGGATCAGGTACAGTTATACCAGGCAAAGCAAGGATCAGTTTGATCTTTATCACGCCAAATAGGGGTATGTTGAGATTCTCATACCACCTGATAGAGTCGTGCACCAACAATGAAGCAGAATATAAATCTTTAATCATCAGATTAGGGATGGCGATCTCAATGGATATAACAAACATTGCCATCTATGGCGGCTCCCAACTTGTCATCCAGCAAGTCGTCGGACAATATAGGATTTTGAAATTGAGATTACCATAATGCCATTAGTACACGATGAAGCTCTTGGAGTTGATTCCTTATGTGAATTTCCGGATTTCTAAGGGAGATAATGCCCATGCTGACCCTCTAGCAAAACTCGCTAAGGAAATGGCATGTCCCCCAGAGGATTCCATTGAAATCACAGTACAAGGAAAATAAGTCTTGTCTTAGATCGATCTCAAAACTCTGCATAAGCTTGGAAAAGCAAAAAAAATAAATAAAGCTGCAGACATTAGTGAAGATTGGCGCAAGCCATTAATAGAATTTTTGCATACTCGAAAGCTGCCAGAAGACAAGTATGAAGCACATCATATCACAAGAAGGGTCATGTCTTACGCGCTGCTGGGAAACGTTCTCTACAGAAGATCATTCGACCAGATATGGCTACAGTGTTTGAGCAGAGCTCAAGCACAAAATATTATCAAAGAGGTACATGCTAGATTGTGTGGCCCTCACCAGTCAAGGCCAAAAATGAAAATGACGTTCAAAAGACTCGGATATTATTGGTCAGCAATGATGTTTGATTGCATGAATACAGCCAGAAAATTTCAAAAATATCAAGTGCATGGGGTGGTCTTACACCAGCCTCTGAATGTGCTACAGTTAACCGTTGCCTCGTGGCCATTCGATTGTTGGGGCACAGACATAATAGGTTCGATAGACCCTCCATCTTCCAAAGGACATAGGCTTATACTTGCCGCTATGGATTACTTCTCTAAATGGGCAGAGACAGTACTGTTACGTGAGGTTACGACACAACACGTCCTTCAATTTTTCAAAACCCAAATTATCTACCGTTTTGGAGTACTGCGAAGAATAATTTCCCACAATGGGACAACTTCAGAAGCACGAAGATCAACAATTTTTGTCAAAAGACATGGGATAGATTAGAGATACTCTACAATTTGTTATCCCAAAGCAAATGGTCTGGCTGAAGCCTTCAACAAAACACAGTTACATATTTTAAAGAAAACACTAGATGAAAACAAAAGGGATTGGCACAACAAACTATTAGAAGCTATGTGAGCCTACTAGATGACTTTCAGGACTCCCACTCAGTATACACCCGATATGCTCGTGTATAGGTCCAAGGCCGTGCTACCGCTAGAAATCTAGACACTATCTCTTAGAGTTGTTGTTGCCAACCAACTCACAACAAGAGAAAGTGCAAAACTCAGACTTGAAGATCTAGAAAGTCTTGAGGGAAAATGACTAGAAGCACAACAACAATTGGAGCTTTACCAGACAAAGATGGTACAAGCCCATGACAAATTGGTCCACCCAAGGACATTCAAAGTTGGTGACCTCGAACTTGTGCTCAAAGGGCCTATTAATCCATGCCGCAAAATAGGTGGCAAATTTGAGCCAACTTTGGAGGGATCATTTGTCGTTGAAAAGGTCTATAGAGGAGGAGCCTACCAGTTAATGGACTTCCAGGGCGAAAGACCAATGTTACCAATAAATGGATGATATCTGAAAACCTATTACGCAACCTGACGTCACTTGCCTCTGCTTGCTATGAAACTTTGGAAACTTTGATTTTTTTGGGGTTATCTATGTGGCCTAATGTCTAGGACCGGGTCCAAATTTTGTAATTAACCTCAATATAATGAAAATTTTGAAAAAATATTTTAAACTTCAAATTTTCTCTTGTCCACTTCTGTGTTTATTATTCCACAAAAATTAAATTCATACATAAATAAACAACTCATTTCATTAAAATAAGCTAAAATTCACTTCAATAAATACTTTGTTTTGTTCTTATTCATGCTAAGTTTTGGTCCACTGATATTTTTTCTATTGTTTGCAGAAAAATGTCGAAACAGAGGCTGATATTTGCTTTCAAGGATGGCTAGAGCCTCACACTAAATGAGGAGCGGCAGGGCAGTACCATAGACTTCAACATAGATTTTAACCAGGTTGACATGGACTACGAAGGTCCTCTCATAGATGTAGTCAGCTGTGAAGAGAAAGAGGGATTGCCTTCACTGCTGAGGGTGACCGCTAAAAATAATGCATCACAAAAAGGCAAGAACATGATAATAGAGCAAGATCTGATGGAAGGGCCCACCCGTCTGCCCTCCATGGTAACCTACAGCAGCTGGCCTAGTAGCCGCCAATAACGAACAACTGCCAGATACTTCAATTTGCAGGATGCAATGCAAGAATGTCAGTCGCAAGAAGCAGAGGACTTTTCTACGACAAGAATGAAAACATCGGAGAGACATGAACAACTTGCTCACCCCTATTCATGAGGGGCATATCTATGATCTAGACCTGAAAGAAACTTCTGGTAGCCTACCCACCACGGATGAAGAACCATGGTTCGGACAGAGTCAAATACACTTTTAGTTTCAGATGTTTTGTGCAAGGGTTGCCTGACATGCAACGCTGAAATACCAACATGGACATCATGTTGATCTCAATTTTGGTTGAGGTTTAGTTTTTCGTTTCTTTTCCTCTTTAGTAGCCTAGAGTCTAGCCATAGGACTTTTCCTGTTGACTATTCCTTGAAAACTAGACATGAAACCCTCACCACTAGAAATTCCAAACTATTCCCCACTCAACTTGAAGTTCCAAATATTGCTCTCAACCTGTAAATACTTAGTAGGTGGGGTCACTGTGAGCGAAACTCAAGATAAGTCACCCTTAGGATTGTTGGACCTTAGGGTTGACCTTGAGTGTTGGTCTGGAACTAAGGCACTCACTACACTTATCTGCATTCACAATCACTCACAACCCTAAACTCAAATTTCTAGCCTAGATCCATTGATCTTTTGGGATACTCATGTAGATGGTCCCCTAAACCTACTAGCCCTGGGGCTATGGTTTGGCTAAGACCACTATGTAGAGGACCCAAAATGGGGTTTCCATTGGTCCATGGCTTATTGGCGATGTTTGGTACCTCAACTCTACCAAAATACACATCTTGACCTTTTACCCCTAAAACACCCTCAAATTACCAAAATACCCTTCCATAGCTCAAAATCCCCAATATTCCAAAAATTCTCATAAAATACAAATAAATCTCAAATATTCTTAATTTCATTTCTCTCAACTACCACATGACCCAATTTGGCCAATTTGACCATCTTTAACTAAAACCCCCAAATATGCCTTTGAGGGCCCAAATTTCCCCAAACCCAAATCAAATGTCCATAAATTTAATCTCAATTGACCCGAATTCCAATACCAAACTCAAATTCACTTTTGGTATGACCAAATTAAACTAAATCCAATCTCAATTGGTCCATGATTTGAACCCAATTTTGATTTGGGTCAAAACTCCAATTTTGACCATATGACATAATATCACCAAATTGAACCCATAGCCTAGTCAATTGGCCTCAATTAAAGTTGAAAAATATTTATGACATTCCTATAAATAAAAAAAAACCATAAATTGGCCTTGGTGAAGCCTTAAATCCATTTGATTTTGGCCTAAATCCAAAATTCCCAAACTTAGCCCCAAATTGGTTAAGTCACCAAATTTCACCCAATTGATTGCCTTAACACCCAAATTGGCATCCAATTCATGTTGAAAACTATTCATGTGGTCCCTATTGACTATTTAAAATAATCAATTTGGACTTAGCCCATGGCTAACCCAACCTAGACCCAAGTCTAGCCCAACATGACCAAATTGATTAGAGTTCAAAATTCCCTCAAATCGACCCTCCAATTGAGCTCAAAACCACTTCCATCCTTCACCAAAGTTGTTCCTTATGATCATCTACACCAAATGAAACCATTACTTGGGCCAATTGACATGGTGAACCTATCCCAAACCCAAGTTTTGGTCATTTGCACCCACTTGGACCTATGCACTAAATGTGACCTAACCACCCTAAAGTCATCAAATTAACTCCACCACAACCATTAGTTGGACTTAGTGACCAGTCCAAACACCATGAAATCACCTAAATCAAGCCATGGACCAAAGGTCCCCCAAATTAAGGGATCTTATTTCCAAAAATGCACATGCTTAAGATATCTTTGCCAAATCCAAGCACATTTGCATTAAATTGCTGTGATGGATTCCGCTAGGTTCCCTGAGCTCCTAGCCACCTCCCCATGGCCGACCGGCCAGCCTAGTGGCCGGAAATGCCCAAAACCGAGAGCCACCCCCATGGCACCTCACCCAAATCAAATCTAGAGGCCAGCTCATCCAAATCAAACTATGGATCTCCTCTGCCCTCCACCTAAGCACCACATTCCACCTCCTAATTGGCCACGACAACCAGCATAGCCCCATTTTTATAAAAGGCCACCTCAATGGCCGATAAATAAGGTGCTGAAATTTCCTTAGAGAGGCCTCTCCAAACTTCACACAGAGCTTCCCTAAGATCCCCTCAGTGCATTCCAACCATTTTCCCTCATCCATTCCCATTGTCAGAGCTCAATTTTGAGCTTGAAACCCTGTCGGGAACCCAATACACCTTCACACTCCACCAAATTTCAAATTACTTGTGCCCACACCTCACAAGAGTGAAAGATGCTAAAGCCTCATCAAATCCCCTTCTACAGAGCCTCTACCATAGCTCTAGACGAACACCTGAAATCGAGCT